>CAUYQV010029632.1:0-21712 GCA_963574575.1 Galagoides demidoff | reverse complement strand
GCAACCTCCAACTCCTGGGCTCAAGCGAGTCTCCTGCCTCCGCCTCCCAAGTAGCTGGGACCACAGGCGCCCGCCACAACGCCCGGCCATTTTTTGGTTGCAGCCATCGTTGTTGTTTGGCGGGCCTGGGCTGGGGATTCGAACCCGCCACCTTAGATGTACGTGGCTGGTGCCTTAGTATTGTCCTATTTATTTCCTGCCCTTTACAGTAAAACTCCTAGAGTTATCTATATTCACTCTATCAAAATATTCTCTCTTTTCTCGTCAACCTTCTCCAGTCAGGCTTTTGTCTTTCCTTCTTTTCTAAATTTCTCCTATCAAGGACATAAATGACTTCCATGTTGCCAAATCCAATGGTATTCTTGGTCTTCACCTTGCTTGGTCTCCATCCTTCCCATGGCCCAAGCCAAAATCCTTGGAGTCATCCTTGACCTCTCTCTCAATACTGTTCATCAGTCTATCAGTAGCACAGCTTTACTTTCCAAATATATGTACGATCAGACCACTTCTTAATGCCTACACTTTCTACTCCAGTCCAAGCCACATCATTTCTTACATGGATTATTACAGCAGCCTCTTAGCTAATTTCTGTTTTTACTTATGTACCCTTCCAGCCTACTCTCAATACGGCAGCCAGAATAATCCTGCAAAATTTTAGGTCAGATAATTGTGTTATTTTGTTCAGAACCTTCCAATGATTTCTCATTTTACTCAGAGTAAAATAAAGTTCTTAGGAGATTCTACATTTTCTGATGATATCACTTCTATTACTATGCCCCTTCTAACTCTTCTGTCATTTCTGCACTCTTGCTACTGATGTCTTGTTACTCCTGAGATAAACTCCAAATCTTTCAATGTACCGATGTTCTTCTCTCAAACACCCACAGGGCTCACACCCTTCCTTCCTTCAGGCCTTTCATCTTCATCAACTAACACTGAGGTCCCACCTTCAATCCCCCAGATATTATCTACTCCCCCTCTCTCCTTCTTTCATTCCAACAGTACTTTTTACCATTTAATATGTTAAATGTTTTGCCTCTTTACTTCAATTAATGTTTCTCTCCCTCACTAAGCTCCAAGACAGCCAACAGTTTTGCCTGTTTTGTTCACTGCTGTGGTCATAAAATCAGTTCCTTGGTTAAGAGTAGACATTAATAAATATTTGTTGACTGATCAAATAAAAGAACAAATAAATGAATCCAATATTTTGATCTCAATGCACCTGCCTCTCTCCAAACTCAGAAGGGAGAGGAAGGCATATTACTTACTGCCTCCCTCAAACCACACATTGTTCTAGGTACATCTCACTGGGTTGCCATCCTGAAGGGCAGGCACTGCATCTCTTTATTCTCAACCCTGAGCCAAAGTGACTAACACACAGCAATCAATAATCTTCAATAAATTAGTAAAAAAATGAGTTAAGAAATAAATACCAAAGTCAAATTCATTTCAAACATTTGGGCAACACCCCCTCAACAAAACAAAAAACGTAACTTCTGTCAATATTCTAAGATATGCTGTAGACCTGGTATAAATTTAACTCAATCAGTTACATTTTCTATCCCTACAATCCCAACGTTCAGATGATGGTTCTGAAGCAGGACCAACAAATACTAAGTTCCTTTGCATGAAATACAAAAGGCTCTTCTGTACTCGGCTAACTAAACCAG
Source organism: Galagoides demidoff (assembly GCA_963574575.1). Classification (NCBI taxonomy): domain Eukaryota; kingdom Metazoa; phylum Chordata; class Mammalia; order Primates; family Galagidae; genus Galagoides; species Galagoides demidoff. The sequence continues at coordinate 20,042 of CAUYQV010029632.1, read as the reverse complement.
GAAGTTTTATTCTATCTTTTTGACTTTTTAAGTAAGTTCTTTAACAAACAGTAATTCAATTTATTATTTATAAATAATAAATTTAACTAAACACATTTACTAGATAAATTTACCTAATAAACAATAAATTTAAATATTTTACATGAGTTTATTTACAATATACTTGTTTGTAACAAATAAGTTTTAACTTTTTTAAAACTTTTCAACATGTCAACCAAAAGAAAAGGAATTTTCTGATTACCCGGATACTGAAAATTATAAAAAATTCTCATAATCAAGTATTTTTCATTATCTAGCTTCACAACAACAAAAGAGTAATAAATGATTTGCTTTAATTTTTAAAAGGCCAATAATTTTTTTTTTGAGGAATCAAGGGTGACATTTATTGCTTTCTTGAACATTAAAAAATTTACTTCTAGAGCTATATTCTGTTCTAGAAGATTGGTTATAATGGCTATTTTTACGCAAAAAGGCCGATAATTTAAATAATGTTTACCTGAGCTTCTCGAAGCTTTGCTGTAGTGCTTTGCTGAAGAGCCTGTTGTTCTTGATGCTGTTGCTTTGTTTTTTCTAACTGATGCTGCAATTCTGTAGAATTTGTTACTTTTTCCTTCAACTTAAAAAAATGTAGGCTGTCAGGTGACATTTAAAGGCATAATGCTATTAAACATAAATACTACATATCTGGCACTACTTCAATTCTCTACTACGAACGGAAAAATAAATTCAGACAGTATATGAGAACAACTTTAAAAGCATAATCTCATTACTTATATAGAATCTTCATCTCATGTACCCACTACATATAGACTATAAAAAAAAATACAAATCTTTCTCCAGGTTGGTATTTATTGTTGTTTTTTATAAAACATTAGGATCAAGGAATTAATTACATACAAATTATCTATAACAATAATCTAAACCACAGTATCAGTATTAATTTTATTTTCTTCCATAACAGTCAATTTCCATAATGTATAATAGTTGGGAAAGAAAAGAATCATTTACCACCTCTAAAATTTTAGGTCTAAAAGAAAATTTATTGCTGAAGCTACAGATTTTTTTTTAAGCTACAGATTTTAACACAGAATATTTGTTCAATTCCAACAAAAGACATAATCTAATAATATATATATACCATACCCATATAATGGATACCATTTTTAGCAACTATAACTTTAATTAGTCTAGTATTCAATTCAGTCTAGTATTCAATTTTTTTTTTTTTTGAGACAGCATCTCAAGTTGTCATCCTTGGTAGAATGCTGTGGCATCACAGTTCACAGCAACCTCAGACTCTTGGGCTTAAGCAATTCTCTTTCCTCAGCCTCCCAAGTAACTGGGACTAAAGGCACCCGCCACAATGCCCGGTTATTTTTTGGCTGCAGTTGTCATTGTTGTTTGGCAGGCCCGGGCTGGATTTGAACCCTCCAGCTCTGGTATATGTGGCTGGCACTCTAGCAGCTTAAGCTACAGGCATTGAGCCCATATACTAAATTTTTAAAAGTGAAAATCCTTAATGGTAAACTCAAAGTCTATATGTACCTACTACATGTGATTCATGACCCTCACCAACAGTTCATAGTTCACTGTTTCATTACTAAGTGGTCCTTTCTGGATAAGAGGAGTCTAACAGGCTGACATGGTTTCACCCCCAGAGTTATTCCTTCCTAAAGCTGAAACAATAGTCTTCTTTAGGCATATTTATTAAGAATTTTGGGAAATACAATCCCAGCAAAAATGACTTAATGTAGTTAATAAGACATTAGTTGGTAGTAATAAATGTTGCATTTAAAAAAAATTTTTAAGTCTAATACCAGACCTTGACCATTAAAAGACTCCTTAAGTCTATCAATTGACTTGGTAATATAAACTAACTTGAAATACTAGCTTACCTGTTCTTCTAAACGAGAAAGTTTGAGCTGTAAATCAGCCACTTGCTGCTCTTTATCCATCAACTTTTCACTTGACAGCTGTCTCTGTTCCTTCAGCCGACCATGAGCTTCCCCTAGTTGGCGCTCTGTCTCCAGAAGTTTGCTATGTAACTTTTAAAAAGAGAAAAAAAAAGTGTGTACATATGCATAAACACATACACACCCCACCAGCTACTCTCCAAACAATGTTTTATTTTTAACTAATATAAATATAATATCTTAAATTTGATGACACCTTGGGGAAACCTAAAAACTGCAACTGAATTTTAATCTCATAAATTATAACAGATCACATAAAATTGTGATTAAACATCATAGTTTATGTTTCATTGTTCTCTTTATTTTTTATATATGTATATTTTTTATTAAATCATGACTGTGTACATTAATGCATTTATGGAGTACAATGTACTGAATCAATAAACAATGTAGAATGCTTATATCAAACTTGTTCTCTTTAAAAAAAAATAGGAGACCAGGATTGACATTTAGATATAAGTGTTGGAATCATTTAATAAATTTATCGTGAAATGAAACTTGAAAATTAAGTCATTCAAAGCACACTCAGGTCTATTCCACAGTATTTTTTAAATCTCTTCAGTGATTCTAGCTGGCTTTCCGTAGTCAAGAACCACTGCAGTTGCCTTTTAACATTTGGGTATTAGAGTCTAAAGCATTCCCAAGTCCTCAAATTGGCACAGAATTTCTTAAAAAAAAAAAAAAGTGAACTATTATATACTCTTCTTAAATGTTAGGTGACCCTCATTTATTAATTTTAAAAATGCTACCCACTTAAAACTAAAGGAGACATTTACCCTGGAGCTATTATTTCCTCTAATACCACCAAAAACACAAAAGCTGGCTTTTCCTAGGAGCAAAGGGGGACAGAAAAGGAGTTTTTTTCTTTTTTCATTAAAAAAAAAAGAAAAGTTTATATTAATTTCAGAAGAATTACTGCAAAAGTGTAGAAAGCACAGAACAAAAGAGTAGCCTGGAGATGAGGATGCAAGCGAGACATTTGCTAACCATGCTTACACACTAGAGAGCTTCTCACACCAGACGCACAACACATAAAATCAAATGCCTGTGCTTCAGTAAAACCACATTTAATAACAAGCACTCTAAGTAATCACCTGCAATCAAAACCATTCATGTTAAATCTGAAAAGATTAAGAATCTACAGTCTTGGACGGCACCTGTGGCAAACCCAGCCTCGGCCAAACTGCACCAAAAAATAGCCAGGCATTCTGGTGGGTGCCTGTAGTCCCAGCTACTCGGGAGGCTGAGGCAAGAGAATTGCTTTAGCCCAGGAGTTGGAGGTTGCTGTGAGCTGGGATGCCACAGCACTCTACCGAGGGCAAAATAGTGAGACTATCTCTAAAACAAACAACAAAAAAAGAATCTACAGTTTTTGCATCATATTTTCTATGCCCTATAAATTTTATACACATAAATACATCTTATATTTTTTATACTCACACATCTCTCTATAAAAACTCATTATTGGCAAAAAAAAAAACTAAAGTTCTATAAGAGAACTTGGACACCCACTATTTTCTTCAGCAAAACAATTTGTGTCTATCAGAATATTCTTTATGAAGAAAACTAAAGTTGTATTTCTAAGATAAAATATTGCTTTCATCTAACAGAGGACACACATTTATTTCATCCTTGTCCTTAGCCAGTACCCTCGTATCTCTCTCTTTATTCTTCTCTCCCCTCTTCTTTGGGATTGAGGACATAAACTCAGGTTCTACAAACTTCTAAACCAGCGAACAGAAAACACTGGGAATTAGCACTACAGAAACCACCCAAACCTCTCCTAAGCTCACTAAAAGAATTAGGCCCATTCCTGATACATAAAAACAAAGGAGACCTTCAAAGCACTCTCATATTTCAAGCACCCATGTGCCTCATCTCTTACAAATAGGCATCACACGTCTACTTCTTAAACTTGCTGAGTGTTAATACACAGATAATCAGACTTCTTCCCTAGAAGTTTAGATTTAACAAATGCGAGCTAGAGCTCAAGAATTCATGTTTTTATAGCAAGAATTAGACAACAGTTAGTTTCAAGAAAGTTCAGAAATCACATACCAAAATCAATACTTAAAAAAGCAGCAGTTATAAATCTATTATAATTATACGGGAAACTTTCAAATGTGCCAATATCCAGGCTTATGACAGAAATTCTGATTTAATTGGATCAAGAGTAAGGCCATAATATTAGTGATTTTTAAAATCTCCCCAGGAGATTCTGATATGAAAAGTTAAAAACCACTGAATTAAAGACAATTATTGTTTTACAGTAGAAAGTTACTGATGGGGTGAGAAAAAGAGCTCTGTATTATAAATAACTCTGTCATTCATTACTATCCAACTCTGGATAAATCCTTAATCTTTAATAAAATAAAGAAATGAATCTCAAATTAATCTGCTGAAGGGTAAAAGCAGGCCAAAGTATCTTAATTATATCTATATCAGTTTAGAGTAAATACATTAAAGAAAATGATTATATTAAGAATAAAAATAATACATGGGCCAGGCACAGTGGCTCACACCTATAATCCTAGCACCCTGGAGGCTGAGTCAGAAGGATTGTTTGAGCTCAGAATTTAAAGACAAGCCTGAACAAGAGTAAGACTCCATTTTTACAAAAAATAGAAAAATTAGTTAGGGGTTATGGCACATGGCTATCATCCCAGCTATTTGGGAGGCTGAGGTAGGAGGATCAATTAATTGAGCTGAAGAGCTGGAGGTTGCAGTGAGCTATAATGATGTCACTGAACTTCACCCAGAGCAACAGAGAAAGACTTTGCCTAAATAAATAAAGTTGGAATTATTAGTAGAATGGCCTATCCTAAGTCATATTTTGAGATGTACATATATATAAGTTCTCTAAAAAATTCAGTTTTATAAACTTACATAATTCTCCATTATACTCTTAATGATTAAGTGCCAGACCCTATTCTAAATTCTTCACAAATATTAATTTAATTCTCACTACAACCGTATGAAGAAGGTTCCATTACTATTCTCATTTTATAGATGAGTAAACTGAGGCAAAAATTCAGTAACTTACCCAAGATCCCATAGCTTGCAGGCCACAGACTTGGAACTCAGGCAGTTAGTTCCCAAATCCATGTTTATAAACCACATACTACTCCAGAGAGCCAATTTAGATAATTTTTTAAAAGTTAAATTGATGACATCTATTCTTTTAATTATGTAACAAATTATTACATGCACCTCTGTAGCTATTTTCGAAGTGCTTGTGAACATAAATATAAAGAATATAGGTTACTTTCCTTTCAAGTCCTTTGTCAACAACTGCCAGCTATCTAAATTTGTCAGCACCATGACTGGTGCTGAGGATATATCAGTGAGCAGAATAAACCCGGTTCATGCTCATACTCTTCAAGGACATTGGAAAAAGTTACTGAAGGTGAAGTTCATTTCTATCCTTCCAATAAGCACTTACTGAAAGCCCGCAGTGTAGAGGCTGATAAGAGTACAGAGCAAAACAAATTTCTCACATTCTGGAGCTCACAGTCTAACAGGGATGATGGACAACATGCAAGTAAACAAAAAACTAATCACACAATGTAAAGTGCTAAGAAGAAAAAACAGCTGGTCATATAAAGAAGGGGCCCAGAAGATAGGGAAAACAAGCTACTAAATAGAGTGGTCCCAGAAGGTTTTATTGAGAAAATGACGCTCAAGCCAGCCTTGTGAAGAACCACAGTCAAGAATATTGTAACATTCAAGGAACTAAAAGTAGACCTACCATTCAATCCTGCAATTCTTCTACTAGGTATATACCCAGATGATCAAAAATTATTTTACAACAAAGACATTTGCACCAGAATGTTTACTGCAGCTCAATTCATAACAGCCAAGACATGGAAATAGCCCAAGTGCCCATCGCTCCATTAATGGATTAACAAATTGTGATATATGTACACCATGGAATACTATGCAGCTGTAAAAAAAAAGATAGGAGACTTCACATCCTTTTTGTTTACCTGGATAGACCTGGAACATATTCGTCTTAGTATATCTCAAGAATGGATTAAAAAATATCCAATATACTCAATACTACTATGAAATCAATATATAACCACCTATACACTCACACAAATGGCAAAACAGAACTATAGTCCAGAGAGTAGAAGGGAAGAGAGAGATGGGAGGGGAAGGGGGACTTGGGAGGAGAGAGGGTATTTGAGGGGACCTCACCTAATGTGCATGATGCAATGGTACATTTCAAAACTATTAAGAAATGAGTATAACTGTGATGGATGTGTTACTTAGTTCAATGTAAGTATTTCACATTGTATATCAAAGCAGTACCCTAAACCCCAAAAATGCATCAATGTACAAAGTTATGATTTAATAAAAAATTAATTAAAAAAAATTTTTTTTGAAAAAAAAAATACTGTAAGAAGAAAAACCATTGACCAAAGCACCTACAGCAGAAAATAGCCTGAAGCGTCATTGTGTCTGAGGAACTGAACAATCAACTTGGCTTCACAGTGGTCTGAGAGGAGTCTAAAAACAGTGTGGCCATACTATTAACATATATGCAGAGGCTAACGTGTCAAAAAAAGAAATGTGGATTCAACTCAAAGTACAACACAAAGCCAACAAAAAGTATAAAGAAGAGGGATAAAATTATATCTTTTGTGTTTTAAAAAGATGCCTTGGACTTCTTCATGGGAAATAGACTAAGCAGATCACTAGAAGAAGGGACATTTTTAAGAAGACCACTACAGTAGCCTAAGTAAGCAATGAGGGTCACTTAGATTAAGGGTGATGGCAATGAAGACAGAGACAAGTAGATAGATTTGAGACTTATTTTGAAGGTAGAATCCAAACAGCATACTGAAAGGAAGAAGATAAATGGTGTTCCTTCAAGACCTTAGGCATGACCTCTCCTCTTTATTTTGTTCAGAATTGTGACTAAACCAAATAATCACATATTCAAATCTTAGTACGCATCAAACCATGACTGAGATGAAGATGTAAATATGTGGGATTCTAAAATCCTTAGAATCTTCAAAGTAGTAAGTTTTTTTTTTGTATGCTAATGAGTTCACTGATAGCTGGCAGCCTCTAGCTTCAGAATAAGGGCTGGTCACAAGACCAAGAAGGAATTAGAGCAGCGGTTCTAACCTGTGGGTCATGATGCACAGGAACTATATTAAAGGGCTGCGGCATTAGGAAGGTTGAGAGCCACTGGATTAGAGGGTTGGGACTTTGGCCCAGGGAAGATGTAACAGCTCATGTCTGTCCCCTACCATACCTTGCCCTATATGGTTCTTCCATATCCTTTGTAATAGCCTTTAATAACCAACAAACATAAATGTTTCCGAGTTCTGTGGGCTACTCTAACAAATTAATCAACCCTGAGGAGGCAGTGATGGTAACCCCAATTTATAGTCAGCTGACTAAAAGCACGGGTTAAAAACAACTTGGGGCTTAAGAGTGCCATCAGAAGTGAAGGGCAATCTTGGAGGGTTAAGCCCTCAATCTGTGGGATCTGATGCTACCTATAGATAGACTAAATTGAATGCAGGGGTCCTCAGACTTTTTAAACAGGGTCCAGTTCACTGTTCCTCAGACCGCTGGAGGGCTGGACTGTGGGCCCCGGGACGAGTTGGCTGCTAAGCAGGACAGGCAGCAGTGGCAAAAACACCCAGTGGGCTGGATAAATGTCCTAGGTGGGATACATGTGGTCCACAGGCCGTAGTTTGAGGATACCTGAATTAGAGAATACCCCGCTAGTGTCCACCACAGAACTGCCTGCTTGCTTGCTAGTGGGAGAAATCCCCACACATTCCTAAAGTGGAAATTTTAAAAATGTCCAATGTTAAGTCCTCGCTCTTGATCCAATTAAATCAAAATTTGAGCACCAGCCTGGGCCTTGTTATGTTTACAAGTTTCCTTGGTGATTGTTACAGAAGCATTCTGTGCTGTGAGTGTACAGTAGGAGAAACTAAGTTTGTTTTCCCTACCCGGTACATATTTAAATAGGCTCTCACAAATTCCTAATGACCCCTCCAACCCACAGACAATCAAACAAAAGGAAAATTCCTTACCCTGCTATTCAAGCTCTACATCATAAAGTCCCATACAGCTCCTTCCAGTCACAGTAGTCCCCTTCTGGCATACATCCCCCACCCTACGTCAGTGTCCCTGCCTAGCTCTTCCAACATTTGCCTGGTACTAGTTTGCTCTTACTAATCTCTGGCTGGAACACTCTTCCGCTTTCAAACCGGCACTTGTGAAAACCTATCCAATATTCACAATTTCAAGTACTACCTCTCTCTTGTATAAAGCTTTTCCTGATCCCCTAATAGAATAAAATAATTGCACAAAGTGAAGCACTATATTGGGGCTGAGGAAGGAGATGGAAGACAGGTCCCCTTCCAAACTCCCATAGTATAAGGATCCTTTCATTATAATTCTCATGATCTTTGGCATAGGCTGGTACTATTCTGATCCTCTCCATGAGCTTTACACAATCATTAGTGGTAGGTACTGTTTCTTCTTCATTGCTGCATCTCAAAACAAATGAGGCATGTTTCTGTTATTAGGCACAAATGCTAAATTTGTTTATTTGAACTGAAAGTCAAATATGTAAGTTATTTTTAAGTTATTTCCTGATAGCCCCAAACTTCTGTTTCATTCCATTATAAATATTCGCATTTATTCATTCATTCATACACTAAAATATTTGCAATTAAGAAGCAATGTGCCAGGTAGTGAGTATAAAAAATGAATAAGACATGGTCTTTGCCCTCAAAGAGTTCAGAGTCTAGTGAAGAAAGACATAAATTACGACAAATATAACATAAGGTGTTAAGTAAAATTTTCAAAGGGTTTAAAGCAGAGTTAGAACATGCTCACACTTGCTTCTATCCTGGCAGCCATGTGGAAGATTAATTCAACAGGGACGAGTAAAGGCAGATCAGTTAGCAGTTGTTTAAGAGTGAGATAAGGAGGACTGACAGTGGACAAAGGAAAGGAGAAGACAAGTTAGAGGAATATTCCAAATTCTTCTGATCCATCATGTCATGGAACTCACAATTTAATCTAAAAAACTAGTGCTAGTTGTCTGGACACTCTGCAAAGCTATAACAGGAGGACTATTTGAGCTCAGGAGTTTAAGACCAGCCTTCACAACAGCAAGACCTGACTCTACTAAAAATAAAAACATTAGCCAGGCATTGTGACAGGTGCCTGCAGTCCCAGCTATTCAGGAAGCTGAGGCAGGAGGATCACTTGAGCCCATAAGTTAGAGGTTGCTGTGAGCTAGGCTGACATCATGGCACTCCAACCTGGACAACAGAGTGAGACTCTGTCTCAAAAACAAAAACAACAAAAAAACTAGTAGTAGTGTATATGAAATGCTCACTCTAATTCCTGTAGCTCAATAAATTATTAACATAATCATTATTATTAATATTATCACTAGAAGACAAGCCCATGCAAATAATTATAATAAAATAAGCTATTACTGTCACTTAAGTAAAAATGGTTGAACACTACCAAAAAAGTGACCAAGGACGTTAGTCTCCCCCAAATTTCCATTTTTTAACCCTATAAATAATAACTAGAATATGGACATTCAGAAATTAAGTTAATGGCAAAGTTAAAACCTGCATTAAACTTCATCTCACAGATGTTCTTTACCTATAAAAAATAGTTATATTAGGACTAATTTGATTTCTACTTTCCAAATAATCTAATTTTTAGTTTTATAATAATGTTTTGAAAATTTAGTAACAAAAAAGGTAAGAATTTTTAAATTAATAAATGGTCACCAATTTGAATAAATTCTAATAGTCAAAATCTAGTGAGTAACCTACCATGTGCCAGGTACCATCTAAGCAACTTCTATGTATTAATTCATAAACACTCACAATAAAAACTGCTTTAAGATAGATGCTATCATTTTTTTAAGAGAAAATAAAAAGAAATAAGATCAGACAACACTCCAAGATGTAAAACTTAAGAGTTAATTTTCTTACATGACAAAATTTTTTCACCATGATCAACTAAGCATCAAGCACACTAAAAAGAAACCATAGAGAGAATTATAGTAAATAAAATAAACACCTCTTACTTGATTGATTTCACCTTGGAGTTGTAACCCATGCTGCTCCTTTTCTTCTCTCTGTTGTTGCAGCTGTTTAAACTCCGCCTTCAGATGCTGGTAGTTGGTCTCTACTTCGGATAATTCTTCTTTGAGCTTTTGGGAGGCTTCGCCTTTTTCACTTAGCTCTGCCTGTATTCTCTGGAGTGAAGTTTCAGATACTGATAACCTTGACTGAAGCTGCTGACAATCTAGGTCTTTTTGATGAAGGATTACTTGTATATTCTTTTTACTCACAGATTCTTCATTATGTTTCTCCTCTAACTGGGTGTAGTCCAGTTCTTTCTTCTGCAACTTCTCCATCAAGTTCTGAAATATTGATTGAACAATGTATGTCCTTTTCTAATATTTTTAATTATTCCAGTTATTTACATAATCTTTGAAGCAGTACTATCTAAATGCTTTTATCAGTATTACAAAAAGAATCAGTGACAAAATTCTAATCAGGAAGAATTAAATTATTACCTACTTACAATTAATTTTATTAGTAGTACACCTGGCTAAGCTCTACAAATGCAACTTAAGAATTGCCAAGAAAATGTTAACATAAAATAAAAACACTAAAATATTCTGGATTCTTTGGGGTATAAAACATATTTATACTCTTCCACTGAAGTTAAAAATTAAAACTATCTTTCTACCAATAGAAATTATTTTGAATAACAATATACTATGCCAACTTTGATCTCTGGCTTTGCAATTTCATACTTTGTAAGAGCTTTAGCATAACATCATCATCCACCGCTCTAGTATCGATCCAATCCTATTGACTGCACTGTTTTTCCTGCTATTCGTGATAAAGACCATTCTCTAGAGCAGAGGTTCTCAACCTGTAGATCGCAACCTACAGGAACTATATTAAAGGGTTGTGGCATTAGGAAGGTTGAGAACCACTGCTTTCAAGCAACAAGCTAGAACCAATTTCTCTCTAGGTATTTAAAAATAATGCTCTCAAGATGTCACTCACCTGCTTTCTATTTTGTCATTTTATTCAATATTATTAAGTATAAAATATAAAAATAACATCTCAAATCAAAGATCTGGATCAACTACCCTAATCAAATGTTGAAGTCTGGTCTCAGTGGAGTTGTAACAATTAATAACGAACATTTTAAGTCAACATATTTATATATAAAATATGGATCAGAACTTTAACTCAATTCTGTAATAAAAATAGCCAGGATAAGAAGCCATTAAATGAACCTGATGATTCTATCAGTGGACCTTAATTACATTCATTTATTATACACAATGTGCTGGAAAGGGATAATACAGAACAGTAATGGACAATCAAAGCCTCTGTACCTTAAACAGACCATAATCTAAATGAAACACACATTAAAAAAAACCCTGAGAAATTTAAAACATAATGCACAAGCAAGAATAGATTAATGGAAAAAATGTGTCAAATTTATTTAAAAAATAAAGTGAGCAAAGTCAGGTAGTAGCTAACTAGTAAGATCATCTGAAAACAATAAAGTTTGAGTTTGATTTTTAAAAGTGGATGTCCCAATTACCCTGATTTGATTGCATGAATGTATCAAATTATCACCTTGAAAGTATATATATCAATACGTATCAATTTTTAAAAATTCAAATAAAACAAGCAAAGTCAGATAAAGTTAACAAGTAAGATCACTTGAAAATAATATTTGAGCTTGGTTTCTGAAGTGGTAAAAGGAATTAAGGAGTATGTGTACATGACTCATACCATCTGCTCTGTACAAATATTTTAAAAGACACAAAGGAAGGGATAAATAAGTTGTAAGTAGTGAAATAGCAAACATTATTAACTCAGGAGTAGTATTAGGCTAGAGGCCACAGGGACTAAAATGGGAAGGGTAGCAACAAAGGTTCTTGAATATTTACTTATCTGAGGAAAAAGTAAGTTAATCTAAATTATGAAGCAGAAATATACAACAAAAAAAATCAGTGTCAGAAAAATGATTTAAGTATGTAAAAGAGAGACAGGATAAGAGACAAACTTAGAAATAAGAAGAGCAATCAGATGTCTGCGGCAAAATTAGCCAAAAGATGTGTGTGCTGACCCAACAATAGAAATGGAAAAAAGAGGTAGAACCAAAAGATTAGGGAAAAAATTATACTTCTGATTAAGCTATATATTTTTTTTAAATATTATGTTTAACTTTTTTTTAGGGATGGGATCTCTATCACCCAGGGCAGAGTGCAGTGGTGCCATCATAGCTCACTGCAGCCTCAAACTCCTGAGATTAGGTGATACTCCTGCCTCAGGCTCCCACGTGTCTGGGACTACAGATCTGAGTCACCCTGCGGTGTTAATTTTTATTTTTTTGTAAAGATAGCATCTCACTATGTTATCTGGGCTAGTCTCAAACTTCTAAACTCAAGCAATCCTACCTCCTCATCTCCCAAAGTGCTGGAATTAGAAGTGTGAGCCACCATTTTACAGAGGAAGCAGCTGAAGTTGAAAGAATTTGATGTGAATGGCCAAGTACCAGAGTGATAGATTATGATTCTAAACCCAATAAATGTCTTACAACTCAATAAATCAATTCATGCCCCCAAATATATTCTATTCAGGCTTAAATTATAAAATGAATGTTATATCAAAATCTATCATTTGAATAAGCAAAATTCTTCCCCTCCAAATGTCTAGTCACCTTTGATTTTGTAAACAATTGTTTTCTTGATATAGTTTCTTACAGTAATAATCTTCTTCTATTAAGCTCCATTATTCATCTGTTACTTGCCCAGGGAATGTAAATAAATGAAAAAAAATGGCATTTTTTTAATGCTTCCCAGCATACAAAATTGTTTCAGAGTATCTCATTTCATTTGTCCCTCCAAAAAGTTTAGTGAAAAAGAATAAATTAAATTACTTTGTAGCTCTCTAATATCTACTATCTTAGGGGATATATATGGTCTTACATGGTCCTACGCCTTTTATACATCTAGCTCTCAAAATGAAATACCAGTAACCCCTCTTTCAAGTGATATGCTCTTTAACGTCCTTAAAGACTCAGCTTAAAAAGTCATGTTTTCTACAAAAGACTTTCCCAGTCTATTAGGCAAGGCAGAAAACTTCCACCTTAATCTTAACACAACCCTGTATCACAAACTTAACAAACAAAAACCACCACCACCAATATTCACTGAGGTGATTAGTAAAAGCCAAATAAGCACTTTAACATCAATTAATGTATTTAATACTTGTATCAATCCTAAGAGGCATAGGGTTGAATAGTACTTCTTAGTAGGAGAGGAAACAGAATGAGCAGTAGAGTGTCCCAGCCAGTAAGTGGCAAAGCTGAGATTTAACACACCTCTGTTGACTGCACTATACTGGTCATATCAATATACTACTTCACAATGTAACGGTACCATGTGACAAAATAACTACTTGCATATCTGGCTCCCACTTGGCCTAGGACCTCCTTAAAGCTTGGACTAATGGAAAAGGAAGATGATGGTGACTAGAAAAGGGGTGAAACATGAGATCCCCCAAATCACTCACTCTCTAACAATGGCCTAATGCAGTAGTAGAGTCTTAAATGAACGATATAATTTTGTTCAGAATTTATATGGAAATAATTAAGCTGCAGGATTTGAGTCAAATTACAGATGCAATTTTTATTAGAAACACAAAGTTTCTTCAATTTTTCCATTTTGTTTTTAAATTTTCAAGAGCAATAAGTATAAAACCCTGGTTTAAAGCTAAAAACCTGGACATTAGCACAAAAGCAATTATCTTTCCATCCACTATAAATTACAATGCTGCCTACTACCTAGATGCTGACTGTGACCCATGTCAGCTACCCAAGGCATAAAATGCCTTCAAAAGAGCAATAGCCTTCAAAAGAGCATCTACAGAGATTCCCAAATTCAAAATATTTGTATACCACCACTGTCAACAATAATCATTTGCCATAGATATGGGGTAAGGAGAGGTTGAGGAGCAAGTGTAATAAGAAGCAGGTGCAATTATGTCCCACTAGTTGGGGCAAGGACATAGTTGCATCTGGGAAAAAAAAAAAACTGTGATGTTTTATACTTAGAACATACTTTTATACTTAGCTTTTAAAGATAGTTCCTATTATTCTCTAATCAAAAATATTCCATTTTGACATACATAAATCATCTTGCTTCTATGCATTATCCATAAAAACAGCCCAGAGTACTTCTTTCGATAATGTGTACACACATATATACACACACACACAATCTGTGCTGAATTATTTGTACATTTCAAGTCAAATCATACCCTTTATTAGTAGTCTAATGTTTCAAAAATACATAAATTACACTGGCCATAAACACTCACGGTGTGCAGACTGCTACTGTGCGCATCAGACATAGAAGGGAGGCTATGAATTCAAAGAAATTAAAAACCAAACTGAAGGGAAAAGGCAAAACTAAATTGTTATGAAGAAGCTCCCTATGTATAGTTTTACAGGGAAGAAAAAAGGAGAAGTGCAGAGCTTTACTAGGGGAAGAGCTATACAAGAAGATTAAATTTTAAAAATAAGTCAACACCAAGTGTTGACAAACAATGGTAAACTGGTATGATTCTTTGGAAAACAGTTTAAGGTCACCTAGTGAACTGGAGCATGTGTGTGCCCGACAGCCAAGCAATTTTACTTGGGAATATGTAACACAGATAAATTCTTGCACAAATGCATATGTATCATATATGGATGTTCATAAAACTTGTAGCAGCAAGGGAAAAAACAGGAAGTATAGATGGACCCCTTCTATTGGATAACAGAAAGTATAATACAGTTGTCAAGAGGAAAAGTACTCATTGAGTTAAAAACTGCACTAGCCACTTTTGTTATGAAATCCCATTTTTACTGGAAAGATTGACAAACTATGATTATTTAGACTTGAGTAGGAAGATAATTTGTCACTTTAAAGAATAGTGTTTGTTGCCAATGATAAAATTCAAGCTTTCAAATGAAGCTTAGAATTTTGGAAAAATTATATCCACCACCATGAATTTGACAGCTTCCTCATACTTGAAGCTTATTCTCAGACTGATGATGATACTGACAAATGTGATTGTTTTTATACTGTACAAGAAAATGTGTCAACATTTGGAAGATATGAATAACTCAGTGAACCAATATTTTCCACATGACTAATACATGATGTTACAAAATCACACACAGGAAAAGATCCACTCAAAAGGGAAGATAGGCCAAATTTTAATATTACAAAGTACAAAACGTTTACTGATATGATTTCACACTCTACATAGTAACTAACTTTTGAGAAACTGTCACTTACTGAGTTTTAGTATAGTATCAAATAAAAATAGCCATAAATGGGGGTATTAAAATATCTTTCCCTTTTCCAACTATCTATGTAAGACTGTATTTCCTTCATATATTTCAACCATATCACAATGGATTGAATGTAAAAGCAGATATGAGAAATTATCTGTCCTGTATTAAACCAGACATTAAAGAGATTTCTAAAAATGTAAAACATCACAATTCTTGGCTCGGCACCTGTAGCACAGTGGTTATAGCGCCAGCCACATGTACATGGAGGCTGGTGGGTTCAAGCACGGACCAGGCCAGCTAAACAACAATGACAACTGCAACAAAAAATAGCCAGGCGTTGTGGCAGGCACCTGTAGTCTCAGCTACTTGGGAGGTTGAGACAAGAGAAATCACTCAAGCCCAAGAGTTGAAGGTTGCTGTGAGCTGTGACACCACAGTACTCTACTGAGAGGGATATAAGGAGACTCTGTCTCCAAAAAACAAAAAAATCACTATTCTTTCTGAATTCTGAAGGAAAGGTAGTAAGGGAAGGAGGGAAGGAGGGAGGGAGGGAAGGAAGGAAGGAAGGAAGGAATAAAACGATTGGAGTAGAGCAAGATTGCAGACCAGAAGGATCATTCAGCTGAGCTCTCCTGGAACAACTAGGAGAAAAGAGAAAACCCAGTCATTTCTGACGTGTGCACCTTACACAGAGTCATAGCTCAGGGAGCACAGTGAGGAGTTGGTGAGTTCGATACAGTATAATAATTAACAGTATATAGCAACCAGATTTGAATGCCAGTTGGATTGGATTTGCCATAGGTTTGGTGGCTGGTGAGGCAGTCATACCAAGATTGTCGCCATTATGGGAAGGTCATGACAAGATCTTAGCAGGGGCCTAAAGCACAGCCATCTTAATTCCACCTGCCAGGAACAGAACTCTGCTCTTGCAACAGGCAGAGGGGCGCTTGCACTCCATTGGAACTGGAGTCAGAGGGCATCATGAGAACTGCCCCGAGGGATTCTTGTGAGCTTTAAGATCCCAACCATGCAGGGTCTGAATGCTGAGGAACCAGTCAGGTGATCACCGAAGGTAACTAAGTTTGGAATAAGAACCACAGAGGTTTCTGGCTGTGCTCTCTGCCTCCTAAAAAAACCCACAGACCCACCTGGCGTCCAGGCGACATACTGCAACATAGTCAACAGCAAGGACTTCTGTTTGAAACAAAGGAGGCAGTGAGAAGGAAAAAAGAGGACAAGGAAGTGAAGAAAAAACAATGGGGAGGAACCAACAGAAAAATTCAGGCAACATGAAAAACCAAGACAGGTTCAGCACCTTGTAGCTCAGCAGCTAGGGCACCAGCCACATACATCAGGGCTAGGGGTTTAAACCCAGCTCAGACCTGCCGAACAACAATGACAACTACAACCAAAACATAGCCAGGCATTGTGGTGAGTGCCTATTTTGCCAGCTAATTGGGAGGATGAGGCAAGATTTTTAGGTTCCTGTGAGCTGTGATACAATGGCACTCTACCAAGGGCGACATAGTGAGAATCTTGTCTAAAAAAAAAAAAAAAACCAAAACAGAGGAACTCCCCCAAGGGACCATAAGGTAGTTAATGCAGAGGACTCCATCTATAAAGAATTAATGGACCTGACAGAAAGGGAATTCAAAATATGGATGATAAAGACAGTAAAAGGAATGGTGGAGAAAATGGAAGAACAGAACCAAAAGTCAGACTAAAGATATATAGACTAAAAATAATAATAATAATAATAAAATAAAGAATTTAAAGAAAAAGATATGTAGACTATAAAAAGGATATGGTTAAGCTTAAGCAAATGAAGGAGAAGAAAATCAGAGAATGTAAAGATGCAGTACAAAGTATCGAAAATAGGTTAGACCACGGAGAAGAAAGAAACTGAGAGCTAGAGGATAAAATTTTTGAGTTAACCAAGGTAGTTAAAGAGAAAGCAGAACAGGCACTTAGAGAACTATGAGATTCCATGAAACATTCAAACATGAATAAGAGGGATTCCTGAAGGGGAAGAAGACTGTCCCAAAGGAATGGAAGCCCTACTGGAGACTATCATAGATGAAAACTTACCAAGTTTTGTTTTTTGTTTTTGTTTTTTTTTTTGAGACAGAGCCTCAAGCTATCCCTCTGGGTAGAGTGCCATGGCATCACAGCTCATAGCAACCTCCAACTCCTGGGCTCAAGCGAGTCTCCTGCCTCCGCCTCCCAAGTAGCTGGGACCACAGGCGCCCACCACAACGCCCGGCCATTTTTTGGTTCCAGCCATCATTGTTGTTTGGCGGCCCGGGCTGGGGATTTGAACCCGCCACCTTAGGTGTACATGGCTGGCGCCTTAGCTGATTGAGCCACAGGCGCCGAGCCCTGGATCAATGATTTAACTTCTCCATACCTCAGTATTCTCCTTTTTAGCAGGGGATAATAGCAATTATCTTATTGGGCTGATAAAATAATTAAATACACAAAAACATGTAAAAGCATTAACTTAGTTTTTCTGACACATGGTAGGTGATAAAGGAAAGTTATTACTACTACTATTACATTCTTCCTGAGAATATAGACTACAATAGGTAAAGAACTTGAAAATATACCTGATAACGTACAACAAATAACATGAGAAGAGCTGAGTGGTAAACTGGAGAATGATAAAAGCAATTTCTGAGTAAATGCAAGACATGTTTTCATTACTCCCAAACCTTATTGTGTTGTCTCAGGTAGGTGTTCGGATTATTGCCAGCTGTGAATCTAAATCCATAACTTTTTTTTGGAATTCAGCACTTGTGATCCAAACATAAACAATAGACTGGGCAATGTCCTAGGCAGAAATGCCAGTTTTTGTGCTGGGGGATGGTTTATACTCAAGTGATTACAAATTTTCCTGGATAGCTTGTAGTGAGAGTGACTTTTACAAAGTTCCAAGAGAAATGTTTTCCAGACAATCTTACTACTTGTCTTTGGAGTAGGCCACCATCTACATATTTCTGATTTTGTTTTTCCCAGATATTTGATGCCTAAAACCTTATCAGGGTATTTACTTTACCTTAGTAAAGTTTTTTTCTTCCCCATTTGAAAGCCAAATATCCCTGGTAGGAGGGAAGGGAGTCAAGGTTCAACACTATTCTAGCCAGCCTCTACTCTCCTCCTTACTGTGCAAGGTGGTTTCTACTTAAATAACCCATTCTTTCAAATCTAGACTGTCTTGCTTGTTTCTGTTTTTTGTGGCTGTATTCAATCCTTAGGTCTTGTTTATGAATCCCTCCAGGGCAGGAATTCTGTCAAAAGACTTTGTAGTGTGCTAAGGTTTAAATGTCCCCTTCAAAACTCATGTTTAAATTTAATCACTATTGTAACAATATTAAGAGGTGGGCACTTTAGGAGAGATTCAGTCACAGCGTTTTGCCCTCATGAATGGATTAACATCATTATCCAATAGTGGTTATTTATTTTGGGATGTGGGCTCTTTTTTCCCTTTCTTCCTCCCTACCCCATGTCATGCCTTCCACCATGCCTTTGATGCAGCAAGAAAGTCCTCAGTATTGGATTTCTCAGCCATCAGAACTGAGAATAAATATCTTTTTTTTTTAAATGAATTACCCAGACTGTGGTATTCAGTTATAGTAGCAGGAAAACTGATAGAGACAACCCCTACTTTAAACCTCTTTGGCACAATGTGCTATCAAAATAGGTGACTAGTAAAAAGTAAATTGTTATTGTTGATATTTATGACCTGGTTTCTGTTCCTATAATCCCAGATGGTACCGTGTTCTGTAGTACTGTTACGGGACTGTAAATTGTGGAGTCCAGGGTGATTGTAGCGGTTAGTTTCAGACCTTCTGGAACCACTGCAAAAGACAACATCAGACTGTGCAGATTAAGAATGGAAAGGGGCCCTGGTGTGTGGCTCACGCCTGTAATCCTAGCACTCTGGGAGGCCAAGGCAGGTGAATGGACTGACACAGATTGGATACCAGCCTGAGCCAGAGCAAGATCTGTGTCTAAAAAAATAGCTGGGCTTTGTGGCGGGCGCCTGTAGTCCCAGCTACTTGAGAGGCGGAGGCAAGAGAATCTCTTGAGCCCAAGAGTTGGAGGTTGCTGTGAGACTCTGTCTCCAAAAAACAAAAAGAAAAGAAAAGAAGTCCCTAAACAATTTCAGAATCTGATCTTTGGTGACCAATAAGCTCAGCCACAGATGATGAGACTTTCGAATTTTTTAAAAAGAGTCCAGCTTTTCTTCCTATTGCAAACATCTAGTAAAATCTATGCTCACTTTGGGGTGGATCTGTAGGAAAGCACACTCATTTCAACACCTTGCTGGGGTCTTCAGTTTCCGGAAATGAATTATTAGCAACGGAAAGCTGCTTTTTGGTATCTCCTAACAATTCCAAGGGGTTTTGATCTTCATTTCTAACTTAGACTAACAACATATAAAATTTCCCTAATTTTACACTCCAATTTCTTTGGCTGTATCTGTATATTCAGAGTGTAGTGTGCTTCGTAAAAAACACAACACTAAAAAATAAGTCCTGGCTCAGCGCCTGTGGCTCAATCGGCTAAGGCGCCAGCCACGTACACCTAAGGTGGCGGGTTCGAATCCCCAGCCCGGGCCCGCCAAACAACAATGATGGCTGCAACCAAAAAATGGCTGGGCGTTGTGGCGGGCGCCTG
>CAUYQV010029628.1:0-18031 GCA_963574575.1 Galagoides demidoff | reverse complement strand
TGTTTTCATTGCCCTGTGTACATACTTAGAAATGAAAAAGTTGGGTCACATGTTAACTCTATGTTTAACCTTTTGAGGAACTACCAAACTGTTTTCCAAAGTGGCTACACCACTTTTTATTTCCACCAGCAGAAGGGAGGGTTTCAATTTTTCCATGTCCTCACTAATACTTCCTACTATCTACTTTTTTCTTAAAGTCATACTAGTAGGAGTGAGTGTGCTTCATTGTGGTTTTGACATGATTTCCCTAATGACTATTGATGTTGAGCATATTCCCATGTGCTTATCGGCCATTTTAATTTTAATAGAACTACAGTGATTCATCTTTTTACAGTTAGAGTTGTTATCTATTTTTAATATAAATAAATAAGTACATTAAAAATAGGGCATGTATTTGTATCAATATTTAAAAGTATATTTTATCTTTTAAGTACATGTGATTTGTTAGTCATTTCAATGACTCAAACAGAGTCATATATTGTCCTATGCCTTACCATTTTTAAGAAAATCATTGAACTGGAACCCAAAGGGAAAACCCTGAAATGAAATGAACATGTTGGAGCCACCTAATTTATTTTTATTTTTATTTTTTGGGGGGCAGTTTTTGGCCATGACTGGGTTTGAACCCACCACCCATGTATATGGGGCCAGCACCCTACTCCTTTGAGCCACAGGTGCTGCCCAGAGCCATCTAATCTTTGACAAACTAAACAAGAACATAGACTGGGCGAAAGAATTCCTATTCAATAAATGGTTTGGGGAGAACTGAATAACATATGTAAAAGACTGAACATGGACCTGCACCTTTCTCTGCTTACTAAAATTGATTCAAGATGGATAAAAGATCTAAATCTAAGGCATGAAACAATAAAAATCCTTGAAGACACAGTAGGGAAAATACTTGAAGTTATTGGACAGGGGAAAGAAGACTTCCATGGCAATTCCAACAACAAAAATAAGCAAATGTTACTTAATTAAACTCAATAGCTTCTGTACAGCTAAGGAGACAGCAACCAAAGCAAGGAGACCACCTACACAGTGGGAAAGGTTATTTGCATATTATGAATCAGACAAAAGTTTGATAACTAGGATCTACAAAGAACTCAAATTAGTAAATATAAAAAGGCCAACAATCGCTTATATCACTAGGCAAGAGAGATGAATAGAACCTTCTCTAAAGGAGATAGATGAATGGCTAACAAACATGAAAAAATGCTCATCATCATCCCTAATTATCAGAGAAATGTTAATCAAAACCACGCTGAGATATCACCTAACCCTAGTGAGAATGACCACATCACGAAATCTCAAAACTGCAGATGCTGTTGTGGATGTAGAGAGAAGGGAACACTTCTGCATTGCTGGTGGGACAGCAAACTAATACAACCTTTTTGGAAGGAATTATGGAGAATCTTCAAAGAAACTCAGACTCGACCTCCCATTTGATCCTGCAATCCCATTCCTGCACTTGACTGTTTACTGCAGCTCAACTCATAATTACCAAAATGTTGAAACAACCTAAATGCCCACCAACCCAGGAATGGATTAAAAAGTTATGGTACATGTGTATCATGGAATGTTATTCAGCCCTTAAAAAAGATGGAGACTTTATATTTTTTGAATTAACCTGGATGTAGTTGACACATTCTTCTTAGTAAAGCATCACAAGAATAGAGAAGCAAGAATCTAATGTACTCATCTCTGATATGAAGACAATTGATGACCTAGTACATGGTGGGGGAGGGGAACTGGGGAATGGAGAGAGGGAAGGAAGGAGGGTGGGGGGCCCAAGTGCGTGACATACCTATTGGAGGGAGGACATAATTATAAGAGGGACTTTACCTAACAAATGCAATCAGTGTAACCTAGTTCTTTGTACCCTCAATGAATCCCCAACAATAAAAATAATAACATATAAAATTTTTTAAAAAGGAAGAAAATCATCAAAAATGAAGTGGTAATACAAAACTTGGTATAAGCTTGGATTGTCTAATTGCTTTTTAAAAAGTTTTATTCTACCTACTATACTACATTTATTACTGATGATTGAAAGGATGGCATTGCTCCTATCTAAAGCAGAAAAAATAAACTAATGCAAAAAAAAGGAAGAAAACTCTTAACACATAATTACCCCCCTCTGAAGAGAAAGCTCACAGTAAACAGCTGCCTCCTTTGTTTGATTAACTACCTGTGGCTTCTCTTAGGGTTTATTTTCACAGCAATGGGAAAGAACTGAGAAAATAGAAGTCTCACCCAGTTACTCACAGACCACATTCCAAGCAATCTGATAAGGCAGTCTCAGAGAGAAGGGGGAAAAAAGGAAAAACGAACCATCTACAGAAGCTTCTGCCTTTTGGCATCAGCTGACAGCAATAACTTTTTTCCTTCTTCCTCTTTATCCTTTGGGCAGCACCCTTTTCTTTCTCTCTCTCTTTCTCCCTCTCTCTCTCTCTCCAAAAGTAGAGAGATTTTACTTCTTTCTATCCTAACCTTTGTCTCAAGAATTCTGTCTCATCCCACATTAGAAGGTTTGCCCTAATAATGACTTACAACTAAATATTGAGTATCATCATGTTTCCACTTTACGACTTGATAATAATGATTTAATTTGGCAAATAGTCATCACTATGTTATTCCTTAACTTTTTATTTATTTTCTGATGTTTAAATCTAATAGGTATGGGGCTACCTAGCAATCTACCCCCAATTTTACTGTCCCTATGTATTCCTTTCAAACATGGGTTGTTGTTCTAACACACTATTTTAGACAAACTCATTAGCTTTGTTCAATTTGTTAATAAATATTAATATTTTATTCTCATCAAGTGCCACACACCAGGCTAAGTCTGTTTTAGGTATTTTATCACTTAGTCCTCACAAGGACCATCAGAGGTAGGAATTATTCATAATGTAATTTTACAAATTGTTCTCCTTCTCCAGAACACTCATTCTTAAAAACTGTAAAATAAAGGTTGAGAGGATATTTATTACAAATAATCAGGTCCATGGATGACACAATTAAATTTATCTGAAAAGAATATTCTTTACGGTTAGCTCTTTCTTCTTACCTGAATCACACAGCGCTCACACACACACACACACACACACACACACACACACACACACTATTTTCTCAGCTCTAATCAGGGTAGGCCTAGCCTTTACTTTCAATCACCTCGTTAGTATAATCTGAGAAACACGTATTTTTTGCATAATTGTTTATCATCTAAGGAAGCTGAGGGAATCTTGGTACACATGGCATCTAGCCTAAAAACAAAACCACGTGGCTCTTACTTGGTGGATACGACAACAGCATCAAGTCTCTCCGCTGTCAATCTTGACAGGATGTCATAAGAACGTAAAGCTGAAATAAAAGAAATAATAGCAAGATATTAGCGAGAATGGAGAAATGAAAAAAAAACCCTCTTTCATGTCTACATTTGGAGAAAAATTTAACACTGTACTATAAGTATCTATAAGAAACTACTCATCCATCAGTGGAATTTGAGTTTGCCCATGAACCTCCTATTTGCTCTTCAACCCTTTTATCATCAGTCCTGCACACTTTGTCATTGGTCCTTCCAAGCCAGCCACATTCTCTAGAAGACTTACCCAGCTTCCTCATTGAAAGAGATATTCACTGGCTCTGTTTTATTTATTTATTTATTTATTTAATTCTTGTTTTTTTATTGAGACAGAGTCTCACTTTGTCGCCCTCTGTAGAGTGAAGTTGTGTCAAAGCTCACAGCATCCTCAAACTCATTGGCTTAAGCAGTTCTCTTGTCTCAGCTTCCAACGTAGCAAGGACTATAGGCACCCACCAAAATGCCTGGTATTTTTGTTATTGTTGTTTGTTCGTTTAGCAGGCCCTGGCTGGGTTTGAACCCACCAGCCCTGGTACATGTGGCCAGTGCCCTAACCACTGAGCTATGAGTGCCCAGCCACTGGCTGTGTTTTAGATGATGGGTATACAACAGTGGAAAGACAAGGTCATTGTCTTGGCCAAAGGTGGTGTCACATATATGACTCAAGGACATAAAAATAGAAATGTGGCCAAGTATGAGGACCACCTCAATTTGCATGGGACAATAGGAAAAGCACCTGAATGTGAGCAGGACAGAACGATGCTCCCTTAGTCAGCGAACCTGGTCTTGTTATGTACATGAAGCATAGATAGAATTTCCTCATTCACTGCTTCATCCATGCTACTCTTCTATAAACAGGACTAGGTGAGGCCGCCTTTGGCTCTTATTCTCTTGTCTAGGAGAAACACTTGATGCTATTCTTACCTGACTCTAATCCTTCTATCTATATCCAATGATTTTACCAGGGGTCCTAAGGAAAAATCAAAACATATTAACCCCAAATATATTTCTTCCATATACTTTGAGATGGCATTCAGCAAGCCAGCAAACAAAAGTAACCGGGCAAAGCTACCTTTTGTAAGGGAGGTCTGTATCTGTAGAGAAATTGCAATGAGCCAGCCAGGCCTTCACTTGCTCAGCTCTCAGAGTCTGACATATTTAAATGGAAAGAGACACTGACAGGTGTGACCTATGAAGTTCCATCTGTGTAACAAGGCTTCTTCTCATCATCCCATAACCTGCTTGCCACTAAAACCCGATTTACCACCATAACCTGTTTTTAGCCATGCTCTCGGCCCCTTGTTCTTTCTGTAACCTCCCAGTGGTATAGAAGACTGTACCACACTGGGAGGTAGGATAATCACTCTGTTTCTCCCTATGAATGCATTAATAAATCTGTATGCTTTTTCTCCAATTAATCTGCCTCTTATGAATTGATTTTTCAGTGAACTTTCACAGAGTGAAAGACGAGTTTTTCCCTTGACCATACACTCCAAATGTTCTTCCCTCTTACTTCCTCTGGGCTATTTGTTCTTTGGTGAACACTCTGAGCCCATCTCTGTCTTAACATATTTCTATATATTTCCTTTATTTCCTTCAATCTACCAACTTATTCGTATTTCTTCCACATTAAAATAAAATGAAATGGTTCTACTTAATTCTCCTGTGGATCTATTTTTTTCCTGCTTATTCCTTTCATAAATAAGTTCCTTTAAGGCCAGAAATTATTCTCCCCATTTCCTTATCTCTCACTGTTTGCTTGTTGCAATGTTTATCTGTGGATAGTCTGTCAAATCTCTCCTTGACAGTCTTAATACAGCCTGTTTGACTTCCAAAGGATAAACTTCCTTCCTACTTACTTGGCATCTGTACACCATTCAATACTTTCTATTAACCTCTTTCTTGAGACTCTCACTTTCTTTGACTTTTTAAAAATGTTATGGCCTTTTGGATCACTTTTCAGTGTTTGGCTCATTGCCCATTCCTCTATCCAACACTTTTGTCTGTGCTCTCCAGAGATCTGTCCTTACCCTCCCAGTCATCCTGTCACAACAAAATACTCACCTTGTCTCAGATCTTTCCCACTCTCTCTTCCTACCACACCCCAACTTCCCACATCAACTGGGAAATTTTCTTAACTTCAAGTTTGTAAAATTTTCTTGTCAGAACTAATTGATTCTTCCTCTCTGGAGTTTGTATTTCTTAACTAAGGTACAATCCAGTCTTTACTCCCCTAGTTGATCTATATTCTATTTGTCACATGTAAACAGATGAATATACATATCAAGAAATCTGAACTCAGGTAGGTTAGGTGATTTTTCTCAGAGTCACAAAATTAGTACCTTTATCCAAGTGTTTATACTTTTAAGCATATTTCTCTTTCTACCGCAATTTTATACATCAGGAAATATGTTCCTTTCATAGACATCTTGATTACTCCGGTCTATTTTATCCTACATTTGACATTTTTAAACACACAGCATTTTTTTTTGAGACAGAATCTCACTATGTCACCCTGGGTAGAGTGCCATTATGTCACAGCTCACAGCAACCTCCAATTCTTGGGCTTAGGTGATTTTCTTCCCTCAGACTCCCAAATAGCTGGGACTACAGGTGTCCAGCACAATGCCCAGCTATTTTTTGTTACAGTTATCACTGCTGTTTTTAGCTGGCTGGGGCCGGGTTCGAACCCACCACCCTGGGTATATGGGGCCAGCGCCCTACCCACTGAGCCACAGATGCTGCCCCAAACACACAGTATTTTTTATTTATCAATTCAATAAGGATTGTCTGTGTTAGAATGTACACTCCAAGAAGGCAAGGAATGTTATGTTTGCTCCTCTAATATTTCCAGGAACATACCAAGTGTGTGAGCAAATCAAAGAACACATGAGACCATCCTGTACTGTTAAGTGGAGAATAACAGAGGCACCAATGTAAGTTTTCCTAGAGTAATTGCAATAAGTAGAAAAAGTTTTGTCTTTTCATCTCTACTTAGGTTGAAGTGGAAAGGCATGTAGGAAAAAACTGACTTGAAGCTTCAAGGAAGAGTAAAATTGTGCCAAAAGAACAAAGCACAAGATTGTAATATACATATTGAAGGTCACCTACTAAAGCTTCAGTAAAATTTTTTCAAACTCTGTCAGAGACAGGTTTTTCAAAGGATTCACTTACCGGCACTTCCCAAACACCAGCCACCACCGTGGATGTAAAACAATCCCCTTCTTAGTCCTTCTGACTTCCTCTTTGGCAAGTATACACGAACAGGAATGTTGTTGAATCGTGTATCAGTCACAGTGACATTTTCATCTGAGGTTGGTGGGACTTCATCAAAGCTTACAACAGTTGCAAGGGACTCCATAAAATGATGAAGTCCCAGGAGCTCAATAAACGTAGCCTAAAAATGAAATCCACACATATCTTTGAATCCCAAAGAGTTTTATGAATATGTAAGCACACATTAACTTTTAATAAGCTCAAAAGAAATGAACTAAATCCTAATACATGACTCCCATTCGGTCCTTTGAAAAGAACCAGAAGTGCAAATATTATGCCTGTGGTTGAAAAGAGGGAGAGCACTCTGAACAAAACCACAACACGTCATCCCCAAATGGGTTTCCTTAATATATTTCAAGATGGCTGTTCAGAAGCAATGAAAATACAGTAGTTGAGGGGCTATCTTTGGTGGGAGAAAATTTTCATCTTCAGAGAAAATGTGCATTGATATAGCAGGCTTTCTCTGAGGGCCTTCTCTTGTCCACATACATCCAGGACACCTTTAAATGTGTAAAAAAAAATATTTGCCATCTACTCTCTCTGAGTGTTGTTACCTTTGAGGTTTCAGCTACATAACCAGACTACCTCTGCTAGCCAGGGCTCTTCTTCTCTTCTTCCTTCCCATAACCATAAGTTGCCATCACGACTTATTTTTGACCAGGCTCCAAGCTCACATTCTTTCTGCAACCTCAAGATGCTACAAAAGCTTCAACCATTTGGCCATTCCATTGAGAATTTTCATTTTGTAAAACTACTATTCCCACTAAAAAGTTGGTATGCCTTTTCTCCTATTAATTATCCTTTTATCAGTTGTTGCTAGCAAACCTTCAGAGAACAAAGCAGAAGTTTTCTCTTGGCTCTTATAGCTCATTCATTCCTTATGTTAGGCAGATAGCTGGAAATCCAGCTCTTCTAGGAAAAAAGGACAAGTGTGGAGCCCCCAGGCTCTCATCTCACTTTAATCCTGCCTGTGATTGCCCAAACCTAGGGAACACCACAGCCCAATCTACCAGTCAGAACCTAGCAGCCAACTGCAAAACGATGTAGAAGACTCTTGGGCATAGGAATGGTCACAAGTCTTTTTAAAAACATTTTTTTAATTAAATCATAGCTATGTACATTAATACAGTCATGGGGTACAGTGTGCTGTTTTATATACAATTTGAAATATTTTCATCAAACTGTTTAACATGTCATTTTCTTAGTTATTGTGTTAAGACATTTATATTCTACATTTAGAAAGATGTACCCTTATAAGATGAACCATAGATGTGATCCCACCAATCACCCTCCCTCCACCCATCCTCCCCCTCCCCTCCCCTCCTTCTCCCCTTTCCCTGTATTCTTGGGCTATAATAGGGTTATAGCTTTCCTATTGAAGCTATAAGTTAGTTTCATAGTAGGGCTGAGTACATTGGATACTGGCCACAATAGTCTTGAAGGTGACCTAGAACAGCTTTAAGACTAATTATCATGCCATTAGCTTAAATCTATATGGTGATTTACACTCCCACAGGGCCTTCAGAGAGGTTAATGGGAGGTCCTCATGCACACTAATGGGACAGTTTATTAGAAGACAGGAAAGCTTCTAACACAACCAGAAGGGGTCCCTGAAAGGGTTTGCCATTGCAGCTTGGGTGTTTTGGGGCTTTCATGCCTTATCTGCCTGCCTTAACCTGCTGGCAAAGACTGATCTTGTCCTTGAAATTTAGCTGGCTGACATTGGTTTCTTTAAACCTTAATGACTAGCCTCTGTTGATGGGTCCTTAATTTGTGCTAGAGAACTGTTTCTGCCCAATCCCCAGAGGAAGTCCCTTCCCTGGAATTGCCCTGCTTAGCATCAACCAGTGACCAAGGGCTGCACAGGTCACTCTAAAGGGGTTCCTGCCCCTTTATCTCTATGCCATTTCCCAGCCCCTGCTTCAAACATTCTAACTCCCAGCAGTAAGACTCTGGTTCTAAGATGACCTCTGAAGCATGAGGTACGCTGGATCAAAACAGTGTAAAACAGAAGTGGTGGCCATAATCCATGCCTCTTTGCCTTTTTCTTGTGGTGATAGCGGGGGCAGGGGGGGGGACCTATTCGCTATCTATGGTGAACATATCTTACTCTGCAAATGTATGTCTTGCTCTTACTCTGTAAACCTTTCTCTTCCTTAATGAATTTTGTTTTGTTACTCCAATTTCCTCCTCAGTAGGTCCTTGGTCTTGGGGATTCCAAGAATGAACCCTCAGACCACAGATCACTGGTAAGAAAGGATTTTTATTAGACAGAAAGGGATACAGAAGGAGTAAAAAGGCTCCACAGCTTCTACAAAGGGTAAGACCTAGTTTGGAAGTCTCTCTCATGGGCCCTTTGTCTAGGGGTATATATCACATTTTGGCCAGGACTTGGTAGGTGGAAAAGCCCCTTTTCTTTTATTTTTTTTTTTTTTAATTTTATTGAATGGTAACTATGTACATTAATGCACTTCTGGGGTACAGTGTGGGGTTTTCACATGGAATCCGAAATACTTCCATCAAACTGATCAACACAGCCTTCATGTCATTTTCTCAGTTATAGTTTTAAAACATTCTGATTCTACTCTTAGAGAGTTTCACTTGTATTTTCAAAGTTAAAGAGTAAATTAACATATGAATGAATGTCTTGCAGGAGTCCAGAGAGTGTGGCCTGGAAAAGGCATCCTGCTTATGCCTAGAGATATGTTCTGATTTCTGAGTTCCCCTGGGCTTAGAGAACGGGAAATCCCTGTCCAGGCCTGAGTAGGGAAATCCTGTATCAGTTTCCCACTTGTCTTACTTTGGGGTTTCTGGTCATTGCAAAGAGAACTGGAATAATGGAGGAAGTAGGCTGCTTGTTAAAACCCTGACATTTTAGGACATAGGCAGCAACCTTGAAAGCCACACTGTCCACAAACACACATCAAGTCAAGTTCTTTACAAAGCTTTAGGGTTCCAGAGCTGAACAAGATTAATATTCTTCTCAAGAATCTCAGAGTTAAAAGGGAAGACAGTTTAGGAAATTGTTACAAAACAACCTAAATATTACAGAGCTCTGCACAAGGTAACTTTGGGAGCAAAGGGTGTGTATGGGGGGGTTACAAAAGCTGGGGTGGGGGGAGTTATAACAAATGAAAAATGTTTGCAGAAAGGAAGGACATTTTTGTCAGTTTGGAAAGAAATGCTTTATTTCAAGAAAGCAGCTTCACAAATAAAGGAAAAAATCCCTTCCAAGTGGCAGAACTGGTTTAGCTTAGAATTGGCATAGCTCTTGTTGTGAGGTATGGCCATAAAACTTGACAGCTGAATGGCAGAATAGAGAGATATGTAATGGATAATAGGAAAAGGGAGGGCAGCCTGCCTCCTGTACTTTCACCCTAGAATGAGCCAGCTTTGTAAGCACTGCATTAATACCATTAATATTAACAACTTGCCTATGGAAGAGATAGATAATATTAACTTATCCATTTCAAAAAAGAGAAAAACGAGTCCAGGGAGTTTCAATAAGCCCTCTGAGCTTATATAGTTGTAAGGGATATTTACCAGAATTCTAAATCCATAAGTTTGAGTTTTGATTTACTGTTCATAGTGTAATCCTTCAAGAAAGGGTGTGCCAGACATTTGAAGGAAGCCAGCCAAACTAATCAGAAAAAAAACAAGATGAAGCAGGAGAATAATTAAATGCAAAAACCAAACAAAAAGCAGATAGTTCAGCAATAAGAAATGACATACAAACAATTTTTTAAATGTATATCCTTTGAGGACTCTGAAAGTATATTCCATTCATAAATTGTGGAGAGAATGCAAATGAATAAATGAATGCAAAGACTACCAAAGAAGATCTATATATCTCCACATATGTACACATACACATATATATTTAAATTTTGCTGGAATGAATAAAAAAAGATAATTAAGAGCAGAACTCCAAAAACAAATTAATGACCTCTTGCACATTGTTGCTCAACAATAACAAATACAAGAAAAAAGAATTGTTCCCTATTAAAACTCTCTGATAGCTCTATAGTACATGTAAGTTATATCAAATCTCATTACCTTTGTCCATAAAGCATTGTATGATATGATATGTAACCTCATTGAACTAATTGCAACAATTTCCCCATCAAACCCAAATGTTGTATGTGATTTCTTGAAATTGTCAGAAGTTAGCAGGTGGTATTTTTGTACCTGCTGCTCTCCCTCCCAGAAAACGTTTTCCTTAGCACCTAGGATGGCTGGTTGCATTTCACCTTCTGGTCTTTAGGCAAGTAGTTTTTCTTCATAATAGCTTCCTCTGACCAGACATGCAGTGAGGCCCACCCCTTCCTTCTGCCCAAATTACTCTTTTTTTCTCCGTTTTATCTCCTTTAAGGCACTGCTTGTGATCTGAAGTCACGTATTAATTTGGTTCTAATTAGTTTTTCCTCTACCACTACAATGTTGACTCTGGGGGCAGGGGGAACTTCTTGTTTCTCTAATAGGACTTGACAGAGATTTGAATAGTGAAATGAATGTGAAATAAAATATGAATCTAGGAGTTGCAAGATCTACATGATATCTGATTTCTGTCCTGAAAAAGATTTTTAAAAATGAAGGGAATAAAATAATCAAAGAAGTAATAGGCAAATAGTTCCTGGCACCAGAGAGCTACACCTTTTTTTCTTGCCAAGGGCAGCGTTGCTATGGCAAACAGCCAATTGCTATGACACCCCAGGTTTCTCCTTCCATTTCTGCATATCTTGCCTTTTCTGGCTAACTGTGGGCATGTGCCAACAAGCTGACCTATAGAGTATTTCCTTGAGAACTACTAAACAGGGGTTCATTTACACATTCCCTCCACCACCTCCTTCCAGCTTGATTTTTAGGAGATTTCTTGAGAAATTTACATATCTATATTTCAAATCCAACACCTATAAAAATTGATACGTTACCAGCACTGCGCAATTTGTTTGTTTACAAAATTCAAATAGGGACTTGTTGATATTTTTTAACATAATTCCAATACATAAAATAAAAAGCAAGAAAACAAGCAACATTTCCAAGCATTACATTATCAAAGCCGCAACACGTATTTACAAAGATATAAAGGTCAATAGATCAATAAATCAAAAGAACACGATCCTGGAAAAATTATTTCTCCAGGTCAACTGACTACGTTTCTGAAATCACAAAATTCCAAACTTACCAAATGTTCAAAAGTCTTTGCACATGTGTTCACCCACATCATTCTTCCTGGCTCCTCTAAATTATCTGGGAGAGGTATATAAATGTAGTATGCTACAAAGATCCCCGCAATCAGAAGGTATAGAGATTTTCTTCCCATGTTGTTTCCTGTGCTTCTTTGTCTTCAGAAACAGAGAAAGTAAACTTACATGATATGCCTGAATAGTGTTCTTCAATAAGCTTCTCAGCTCCACCAAGAAGCTTTATGTTGCTTTATGAATATAGAGTTATTCACTGATAAGGGTTGACATAATGAAGTTAAAATTTCATTGGTTCACAGATATAGTCTCATTGAAAGACAGTTCAAGATTTAATGAGTAATAGGAAACTCAGGCAAGTTCTCACACAGGTCAAACTCTTATTTGTATTCCAGTTAGTGAGCATGTATTGAGCAATAAC
This sequence comes from Galagoides demidoff, assembly GCA_963574575.1. NCBI lineage: Eukaryota > Metazoa > Chordata > Mammalia > Primates > Galagidae > Galagoides > Galagoides demidoff. The sequence continues at coordinate 5,769 of CAUYQV010029628.1, read as the reverse complement.
ATGGGTGTTGCAGTTTCCCTGAGGAAACAGATCACAGGACATGGATAATCAGTACATACTGCAAGGAGAGAGGCTCACCATCGCTCTGCAGAGAGCAAGCCCCTCAGCAGCGGCAGGGTTTTTATTAGAAAATATTGCAAAACTTTTGTCAACAAGTAACAGTTCTCACAGCTCACAGGTTCTTTCCTCAACAACTTTTCCCAACAACTTTGTTAGTTTCTAATCTATACATAAACTTCCTTGATCACTTCCCAACCCTGCCTGTAAGAACACAGAGCTGCTTGGTGGCATGAGCCAAGCTTCAGATGCTCCCATGCTTGCATCAGGAGCTTTTAACACTCTCATGTCCTCCACGGTCTGAGTCAGGTCACGAACTGAGAAAAAGTCCGTCTACATTTCCCCCTTTTTGTTTTGAACGATCTTTGTAAAACATTAAGGAAAAAACTGAGATCTTTTGTTTCATTCTTCCTGACTTTCTTGAGATTCTTCTCCAGATGAAGCAACAAAACACAATAATGCCAATGATTAATAACATAAAAATGAAAGAAGCATTACTCAATGCTTTCAATTGTTTAATAGGAGATGGTTGACTAATACCATCATGTTCAATGATAGCTTGACCTTGTGAATTGTAAAGGATGCCAGTAGTGTGACTGATATTCCAGTGTGAAAGAAAAGTTTGAAATGGATGGGACAGATAACTGGGTGCATTATCTGTCTTTATGTTGGCAAGGAGTCACGTGCAATTAAAAGCTTCAATTAGATGAATGATGACGTGTGGATCTTTCACCAGGGATAGCTGAAGCCCACAAATAACCAGGAAAAGTGTCCACTGAGTGATGTACATACTTTAACCTTCTAAAAGAGGGAATAATAGTAACATCCGTTTGCCATATATGGTTGGGATGAAGACCACGGGGATTTACTCCAGGGGAATAAGTAGGATTATTAAGCTAACTGCAAGATGGACACAGTGAGATAATATGTTTTGCTTGTTTGATAGGAATAGAGAATTGCTCTGCTAAGCCTTTGGCATTAACATGAGTGTCTGCGTGAAATTGTGATGCAGTAAATACAGATTCAATCAATAATTTGTCAATGTAATCATTACATGAGGCCATGTGATCAGGAAGTCCCATGTGAGCATGGATATAAGTAATGTAGAGAGGATTAGAATGCAAACAAATGAGGGTTTGATGTTTAGAAAACCATGTAATCAAGTCATCATTATGTAATGGTGGGAGATGAACAGTTTCAATGTGAGAAACAACCGTCTTAACATATTGTGAACCAGTAACTATGTTGAGAGCAGAGGAGAAGTCCGATAATAAAAGATAAATGGCAGAAAGTTCATTCTTCTTAACAGAAGAATAGGGTCCTTGCTGAACTTTAGACATTGGGCCATTGGAATATCCTATCATTCCAAGTTTATTAGCATCTGTGTAAAAAGTATCTGCTTGAGAAAGAGGAGCAGAACATACACATGAAGATAAGATCCAAGAGGTTTTCTTTAGAAACTGACTACTCTTGTCTTTTGGATAAGCATTACTAATAGATCCAAAAAATGAGGTAAAAGCAATTTACCAATCCAGATTAATTTTCCAAATAACATGAATCTGTCAATCCAATAGAGGCTGGATCAGAACCCAGTAATTGTCTAATTTGAGAATGACCTTTTACTACTAGGTGGCAGATTTTCTCCAAATATGTAGACAATCTCTTTGATGTTTTATTAGGTAAGAATACCCATTGTAAAATTAAATTCGTTTGATAAATGAGGCCAGTTGGAGAATGTTCTGAGGGAAGAACAAAGAAAACAACTGGTGAGTTGGGATCTATACGATCAAGATGGTGGGTAGCAAATGCCTGAGAAATTACCAAAAGCTCCTCTTTCACTGCAAGAGTTAACTGGCGAGGGCTGGATCCCCCTATAATGTAGAAAATAAAACAAGTTAAAGCATAGGTTGGGATACCTAAAGAAGGTCTAAGCCAATTAATATCTCCTAAGAGCCTTTGAAAGTCATTAAGCATTTTAAGTTTATTAGTATTTATTACTGTTTGAGGCTATATTTTTTGAGAATCAAGTCTATAGCCTAAATATGAAAAAGAAGGTTGAGTTTGAATATTATCACGAGCTATTTGCAGATCATACTTATGTATTAAAGGAAGAAGCACATTTTAATATATTTTGTAATGTGGAGTATAGGTGAAATGCCTATATGCCTCTGGCTAAAAAAGCCATTTGAGAGAGAGCAGTGAAAAGACTTTATGCAGGCATACTTATGAGAAACTGAGGCAGAATCCCATGTGGCCAGGTTGGTTGTGAGCCTAACATGACCAAAGCTTTGGCTGGAATAGCATTTACTGCATTAAGGAATTAAGTTTGACTTTATAAGGCCAATAAAAAAGCCCTTTGGAAAACTGGCCAGATACCCATCAGTAACCTTTCCTGATCTGTGGTAGCGAAGGTCACTTGCTGATGGGTCCAGGAATGGAAATGTGCTTGGGGACCTCAAGAGAAGAGGAATTCACCCAATGCATACAGGTATCTAATGGCACAGATGAAACCTGGGCTTGTGAAAGGCTTTTGAGAAAGTCCAGCCTGAAAATTCCTTAAAAAAGGTCCAGCAAGCCAAAGAATCTAGATGGCTAATAATTACTCTTATTGCACTTTATACAAATAATTAGTATACTGAAGGTACAGTTTATTTTGGCTAATTACAACAGTTAGTTCTGCTGTAATTTGTCTTTAGTAAAGGGAGAAATTGGAGAAAGAAAAGTAATAAATTCAAAGAAAAAAGAGGCTGTGGCCCACCTGTATCAGATCCCAGCCTTGTCTGTGCTGTCAACTCATAAAATGAGACATAACTGTTTTACTAAATTGAACTGTTAAATGGGACTAAGAGACTGACCAAAGAGTATAGAACTGTATACAGTAGTTATATTTACTCTGAAGTCTTAAGACTCAACAAAGGTCGCCTAAGGGCTACACTGGAAAATTTGTGCAGTATTAAATGTTATCTACTGTGTCTATATAGATACCTCAGTAAAAGTTAAAACCTAAAATGAGAATTTCCCAGTAAATGGTGTAACTGTAACACTGCATCCTGCTGTGCTTAATCCTTTTTTTTTTTTTTTTGAGAGGGAGCCTCAAGCTATCCCCCTGGGTAGAGTGCCATGGCATCACAGCTCATAGCAACCTCCAACTCCTGAGCTCAAGCGAGTCTCCTGCCTCAGCCTCCCAAGTAGCTGGGACCACAGGCGCCGCCACAACGCCCGGCCATTTTTGGTTGCAGCCATCATTGTTGTTTGGCAGGCCCAGGCTGGGGATTTGAACCCGCCACCTTAGGTGTATGTGGCTGGCGCCTTAGCCAATTGAGCCACAGGTGCCGAGCTGCTTAATCCTTATACTCTGCTGAGTCTGCTGCCAGCAGAATCTAAATGGCCCACTTGCCTAGACTTAAAAGATGACTTTTTCAGTATAAGGCTGGCTCCAGAAAGCCAAAGTCTTGTTTGCTTTCCAGTGGGAGACACCAGACATGGAAACTGCGCTCCAGTACACACAGACCTGGTTGCCATAGGGGTTCAAAACACCGATGGTTTTTGGAGAAACACTGGCTTGTGACCTCCAGAAATTCCCAGCTGAGAAATTAAAATGTGTGCTGCTCCAATATGGTGATGACCTCCTTTCAGGGCACCCTACCCAGGAGGGCTATGCCCCAGGCATGGACTGTCTTTTATGACATCTAGAGGTATGTGCTATAAAGTGTCCCAACAAAAGGTCCAGATTTGCCAGCATCAACTACGTTACCTGGGATTTACTATCCAGCTGGGGTAGAGGTATCTAGGCATAAAATGGAGGCAGGTCATTAATTGCCTCCCACTCCCACAAGTTTAACGCAGGTTTGGGAATTCTTAGGTGCAGTCAGTTTCTGCCGTCTCTGGATCCCCAACTTTGCCATCTTGTTAAACCCCTGTATAAGGCAACTAAAAGAGAGGAAGGAGAGCCTTTAAAGTGGGGGGTAGAACAGGAATGTGCCTTTTCCCAGCTAAAGATGAGGCCGATGACTGCCCCTACACTGGGACTGCCAGACCTGACCAAGCTCTTCACTCTGTTATGTCTCAGAGAGCGATAAGATGGCTCTGGGTGTGTTAACCCAACTGGTTGGGTCCTAGCCAAGGCCTATAGCCTACCTCTCTAAGCAGCTAGATGGAGTGGCAAAAGAATGGCCACCCTGCTCATGAACTCTAACCACTACTGCCCTCCTTGTGCAAGAAGCCAATAAGTTGACTGTAGGGCAGGATCTCAGAGTGAAAGTACCCGCCTCTGTGGTCACTTTGATGAACACAAGGGGACATTTCTGGCTTTCCAATCCAAGACTAAATAATAGTGGAAGTATGTAACACCCTGAACCCAGCCACACTCTTTCTAGCCAGTGGAAGAAAGACTGAGCCTGACTGTGTGGAAGTTATGTGTATTCTAGCAGACCTGACCTGTGTGACCAGCCTTGGATAGATACAGACTGGGACTTGTATGTTGATGGAAACAGTTATGTGATGGCGCAAGGTGAGCAGCGGGCTGGGTATGCAGTGGTCACCTTAACAAAGACTGTAGAGGCTAAGCCCCTACCCCAAGGAACATCAGCTCAGAAGGCTTGAGTTAAGTGCCTTGACTTGAGCCTTAGAACTAAGTCAAGGGACAAATGTGAATGCTTTTCTGACATTCTGAGTATAGGAGGCATTGTACAAGGAGAAAGGACTATTAAATTCTGGAGAAAAGGACATTAAGTATCAGCAGGAGATACTTTAGTTGCTAGAGGCAGCATAGAAACCCCAGAAGGTGACAGTGATGCACTGTCATGGACATCAAGGAGTTGCTTCCACCATCACTAAAGGTAACACTAGGGTCAGTACTAAGGCAAAAAGGGCTGCATCCAAACAGTACCGGGTGTCCCGAATGGCTCCCCTCATCCTGTGGGTTCCAGAGCTCTCGCCTATCTACTCCTGGGAAGAGAAGGAACGGTTGGCAGCAGGAGCCAGGAAGCAGAGGGAGGATGGATAAAGATACCAGATGCATGAGTAGCAGTCCCCCAGCTTCTAGGAGCTACTGTGGTAATGGCAATGCACAAGAGCACCCATCTGGGACAGGAGTCCGTGGTGAAGTTGCTGGGCCGGTACTTATACATCTCCCAACTGGCAGTCCTGGCCAAAACTGTCAGTCTATAGTGTGTCACCTACAACCGGTTCAATGCATGCCAAGGACTGACAGTACCCCCAGGAATCCAGTCATATGGAGCAACGCCCTTCAAGGACTTCCAGGTAGACTTTATTGAAATGCCCAGGTTTAGAGTGAACAAGTAATTGCTGGTGATGGTCTATTGGACTTGGAACAGGTAAAAGCCTTCCCCAGCAGGATAAAAAGGATTCCTGAATGAGCACTACTGCCCAGAGAAATCGTACCATGGTTTAGGTTGCCATTCTGGCTTAAATCTGACAATGGGCTAGTCTTCTTCTTTTTTTTTTTTTTTTTTGAGACAGAGCCTCAAGCTGTCCCCATGGGTAGAGTACCATGGCATCACAGCTCACAGCAACCTCCAACTCCTGGGCTCAAGCGAGTCTCCTGCCTCCGCCTCCCAAGTAGCTGGGACCACAGGTGCCCGCCATAACACCCGGGCATTTTTTGGTTGCAGCCATCATTGTTGTTTGGCGGGCCCGGGCTGGGGATTTGAACCCGCCACCTTAGGTGTATGTGGCTGGCACCTTAGCCAC
>CAUYQV010029627.1:0-18980 GCA_963574575.1 Galagoides demidoff | reverse complement strand
AAAAATAGCTGGGCATTGTGGTGGGTGCCTATAGTCCCAGCTACTTGGGAGGCTGAGGCGTAAGGATCACTTAAGCCCAAGAGTTTGAGGTTGCTGAGCTGTGACGCCACCACACTCTACCCAGGGCAACAGCTTGAGACTCTGTTGGCTCAAACAAACGAAAGATGTATGTTTCTAAACTTCCTCTCCCAAGGGCCTGGTCTGAAACGCCACAACACTGATTTGTAACTCTTACCTCTATTTCTATTCCTAAAATTTAAAAAGCCACATCTTTTTAAGACAATCATATAACATTGTTATTCACAACAGTAAAATAAGGATATTGTTGTGAACTATTTTGTGCTTGTTTTTCTTGAATACTTTCAGAGACTACACTTAAATGCATTTTAATATAAAGGTTAATGTTGCATTAATAAAGGGCAGGTAGGTACTCAACTGCAGATTACCCAATGCAGTCTTTTAAAACCTCTTTAGCTGGCAAGACAGATATTATTAACTCTGTATATCATTAAAAGACCCGTGTTTGAATCAAATAGTTCTTATTAATTTAATTATTAAACCAAATTTGCAATCATTACAATCCCTTTCAAAAGAAAAATTGTATTATCAATATATTTCCCATCAAGTATTCCTAGGAACTTACAATTATCTGTAGATATATTCATGCTCCGAATAAGGTCCTATGTGTTAAATATTTTATCTTCTACATCAGATATGCTTTATTATCTAAAGATGTTTTATAATAGTTTGGGAAAAGCAAACTCTCTCTCTTAAGTTGTAGGCAGGCCATCAGTTAAAAGGAAAATTGTCTTGATATATTTAAGTCGTCTAATAGTTCCTGTGCATATTTTCTGCCCGTGTAGGAGCTAAGCAAGCATTTTCCCCTGGTGGTGATCTGAGTATGAAAGATTCACTAACTAAAAATAAATGTAGCTTGGTAATCATTTAGAATGATAAAGGTGACTGATATGGATGACGGGAATATTAATACAATGTGCCCTAAATTGCTCCGTAACTAAATCAATAAATCCCAACCTGGAGTCTCCAGGTCTCCAGGCATCTAGGAAGGTAGTCACGGGAAGCGTCCTTCAGATAAGTTCAATATATTAAAAGCTTAATTGAAACCTTGTGCTTTCTCTCTTTGAGGTGGCTTTAGCTCAAGTCTTCAGAGTCTCTTGGAACTGAACTCAGCTCAGCTCAGTGGGGCATATGCGTTATCTCTCTCACGTGGACCAGGAGCTCATGTACGTTTGATTAATTTTTTTAAAAAGCAATTCGATATATATTTTTTGAGACAGAGTCTCACTTTGTTGCCCTGGGTAAAGTGCAGTGGCGTCATAGCTCACAGCAACCTCAGTCTTGGGTTTGAGCAGTCCTCCTGCCTCAGCCTCCCAAGTAGCTGGGACTATAGATGCCCGCCATATCAGCCGGCTATTTTTACAGATGGGGTCTCTCTCTTGCTCAGGCTGTTCTCCAAATCCTGAGCTCAGGCAATCCGCCTGCCTTGGTCTCCCAGAGTGCTGGGATTATAGGCATGAGCCATCGTGTCTAGCCTGTAAATGTGATATTTTAAATACAGTTTGGTATGCATGATAAGGCTTATCAGGAAAAATGAAGAAGTTTAAGGAGCAATGGGCTAATCAATTATAGCAAGATAATATTCAGGTAAATCTATTAAAATAGATTTATAACAAACACAAACCAAACTGGATGCAGTGGCTCATGCTTGTAATCCCAGCACTCTGGGAGGCCGAGGAGGGTGGATTGCTTGAGCTCACAGGTTCAAGAGCAGCCTGAGCAAGAGTGAGACCCCCCCCTATATAAAAATAGCTGGGCTCTGTGGCAGGTGCCTATAGTCTCAGCTACTTGGGAAACTGAGGCAAGAGGACCCCTTGAGCCCAGGAGTCTGAGGTTGCTGTGAGCTATCACACGATGGCACTCTACCCAGGGTGATAATGTAAGACTCTGTCTGGAAAAAAAGAAAAAACAAACACAAAATGCATAGATTCCAAATTCTCATTACTAGATATTTTGCTAAGGAGCCAAAGGAAAAGAATATACAAATTCAAAAACATTAAATAAAATTCAAAACTATTAATTAGTTAATTTTAGTAGCTCTTATTTCAACAAATCACTACTGGCCATTTAGAAAACACTGGTCTATCCCCTGTACACTATTCTAGAAGGAGAATGTTATTCTATTCTATAAAAACTAACATAATGTCCCCCCCCACAAGGACACTGCACTGTCTTTTTCCTTCCCTGCTCCTCCAAAGTAAAGCACAGCTCTGATATACTGAAATTTGCCTGCACGTCAAAAGCTTTAACAGTCTATCTTATGTCCACCAGGACATCAGAAATGAGGTGAGCACCCCTGTGATGTCGTGGGAAATATGGCTGTAAGGAATTCTTGTGCCATTTTACCAGCTAAGGGAAAAAGGCCACTGAAAACCTTGGAAGTGCAACGGAGCCAGCCCCACTGCCGGCCTCCCATCCTTCCGCTAACTTGCTAGCTTGGTCCATGGCCGCTAGAAAACACAAAGAGGAGGTCTTGATGTCCATCAAGAGCTACTGGATTGGTTAATGGCTCAGTAGGTCTTCATACAATACTCGAATTTTGAACCCAAGAAGATAAAGGCAAAAAAAAACAAACAGCAGTCAACCAACTGACTTTTCAGAACAGCTATTTCCTTGGGTCTTGTGAGAACCCCCAGCTCTAGGTTTTTGTAGTTTGGTGGCTTTCGGTGAAACGCAAGGTCGTGCCAGGTTGATTTAGTGCGTTATTAGCTGTTTATGCAGCACTGAAGCAGCACATGACGTATGAAAAATGACTTTCCGATCTCAGGGAATAAATCAGGACTAGCAAGTGATTCCACTTAATACTTAACTTTAGCCAGTAAAATATTACACCTGTTATTATTCAGGGCAAACACAACCCCTTCCATTTGTTTATTGAGGAAACAATTTATTTGAGGACATTTAATTGCAATAGTGAAGCCTGGCTTGGGGGTTAATCCCAGTTTATCGATACAATTAAAAGCAGTGTGTGCTGTGTCTCCTATTTATTATCTAGGGGTAGAATGTTGACACAGCCTGGGTGTCGAGGTGGGTGTACTCGAGAGTCTCTCCGTGGTGTCAGGTGTAAGGTGGGGGCCGTGTCATGTACACAGCAAACAAGCCTGCTCTGTGTCAGCGTTTGCATGATCTAATTGGGGAAAGGCTTCTAATTTGATTTTACTTGGAGCAATATGGGTTCAAATTGTTATATAGATCTAGCACTGTTTGGTTTCTTGTCAATGATTCATGGTATTTTAATGCCCGAGAAGCAAATACTGAAGCTCCTCCCGCACATTTGGAAGCACTGCGCAATCACCATGGCCTGAGTTATCCCACCCCTCTGTCCTTCCCCAACTGCTGGATCTCTGTCTTCTCACATCTCTGGTTTTACTAGCTCTGGTCTAGGTCAATCCTTGGTGTCTGCCCCTCCCAGCTTGTTGGGGCCTGTCTCTCTCACACACACCCAGGCCGGATGCTCTGAGTGGGGACTGTGAAGACTGGAGGCTGCGGCCACTCTGCCCCTTACCGGGACCCATCAGGAGACATGGCCAGAGAAGGCAATTTCAAAGATCTTAAAAATATCTTTCTTTCAGGGAACACTTCTTCCTAGCTCGTTCTACAAGGCTAGCATTCCACTGACATCAAAGCCACACAGAGATACTACAAGAAAAGAAGCAGACCGGCTCGGCGCCTGTAACTCAATCGGCTAAGGCGCCAGCCACGTACACCTAAGGTGGCGGGTTCGAATCCCCAGCCCGGGCCCGCCAAACAACAATGATGGCTGCAACCAAAAAATGGCCGGGCGTTGTGGCGGGCACCTGTGGTCCCAGCTACTTGGGCGGCAGAGGCAGGAGACTCGCTTGAGCCCAGGAGTTGGAGGTTGCTATGAGCTGTGATGCCATGGCACTCTACCCAGGGGGATAGCTTGAGGCTCTGTCTCAAAAAAAAAAAAAAATGTGGAATGGCACTGTGAGTGATGGTTTATACCTGTAATCCCAGCACTCTGGAAGTCTGAGACAGGTGGATTGCTTGAGCACAAGAGTTTGAGACCAGCCTGACCAAGTGTGAGACCCTATCTCTACCAAACATAGAAAAACTAGCCAAGCATGGTGGTGGGTGCCTATAGTGCCAGCTACTTGGGAGGCTGAGGTGAAAGGATCACTTGAGCCCTAGAGTTTGAGGTTGCTGTGAACTACAAGGATGTCATGGCACTCTACCCAGGGCAGCAGAGTGAGACTCTGTCTAATAAAAAGAAAAATAGATTGAAATGGTGCAAGAACACTCAAGCAAAGAAAGAGACAATGGTTTTCAAGATAAAATCACAGTGACAGTGAAATTAATTGTATGAAACAGCACTGAGTGATGGCTTCCTCCAAAATCCTTATATTTTTGTTTTAAATTAAAGGAGGATGACATCATTTAAAAAAGTAATAAAATAGGAAAAATTGATTCCAAAGTATAATAAGTTCTGCTTCTCACCATATTTGAGTATATATTAATATAAAAATAACAAAATAAATAGCTACGGTCGAACTGAACATTTTAAAATTTACAATTTTAAAATTTAAAGATCATGCCTATCTATAATCCTAGCACTCTAGGAGGCCATGTTGGGTGGATCACTTGAGGTCGGGAGGTTGAGACCAGCCCGAGAAAGATCATGACTTCATCTCTACTAAAAATAGAAAAACTACTCGGACATGATGGCTGGTGCCTGTAGTTGCAGCTTCTCGGGAAGCTGAGGCAAGACGATAAGTTGAGCTCAAGAGTTTGAAGTTGAGAGCTATGAGTCAACCCTAGGGCAGTAGGGTGAGACTTTGTCTCAAAAAAAAAAAAAAAAAGTTGCTACTTGCTACTTCCTAGTAAACCTTTTATGTTAAATATTAAAACTGACATTAAAAAGAAGTGGCATGGAAATTCTTTTTTCTACTTTTCATAGATTATTTGGCATTATTCTGAAAAATTTTGAGATGGACAAGTGCAAAAAGAAATCAATGAGATTTCAGCTCCATGAGGAAAAATGCAATGACTGTTCACTGTCTAACATCAGTCTCCCCAAATATATTCTTTGAATGTATAAATTGTCCATATTTGATATGGGGTGAATATTTGTGTTCCCCCAAGATTAATATGTTGAAGCTTCACTCTCAATATGAAGTATCTGAAGATGAAGACTTTAAGATTAGTATTTGATCCTAAGAGTGGGGCCCTGGTTTCAAGGGATTAGAGCTATTTTAAGAAGGGCCATTTTGGCATTTTTATACACATATTCATTCTCTCTCTCTCTTTCTCTCTTCACTCAAAGCCAAGGTAATGTAAGCACACAGTGAGGAGGCAGTTACTTGGACTTCCTGCCAGCAGAATGGTAAGAAGTTAATTTCTGGCTTGGAGCCTGTGGCTCAAACGGCTAAGGCGCCATCCACATGTACCTGAGCTGGTTGGTTTGAATCCAGCCTGGCCCTGCCAAACAACAATGATGGCTGCAACCTTAAGCTGTCCCCCTGGGTAGAGCACTGTGGCGTCACAGCTCACAGCAACCTCCAACTCCTGGGCTCAAACAAGTCTCCTGCCTTCACCTCCCAAGTAGCTGGGATTACTGGCACCCGCCACAATGCCTGGCTATGTTTTAGTTGCAGCCGTCATTGTTGTGGTGGGCAGGGCTGGATTCAAACCCGGCACCTTAGGTGTATGTGGCTGGTGCCTTAGACACTTGAGCCACAGGCGCCAAGCCTAATTTCTATCTTTTAAGCTACTGAGTTCATGGCATTGTTTTTTTTTTATGGCACCCAAGCTGACTGACATGATATTCTAAACTAGATCTTAGCTCTAATATGTGCATATTGGATCACATACTCAATAAAACCAATGTCAAAGTACAAACACAAGTAGATAGATCATATTTTGTTAGGCCTGGCACAGGGTAAACAGATAGCAAGGAAACGACTAACAACAGAGAGCAGGAACCAAATTGTACTTAGGAACAAAACTGCAGACAGGAATTGTTCCCTGATGGGAACATCTAGGGTAAGAAGATCCTGGTGACCTTCATCTGACCTAGAGCTCATTGCCATCTAATTAGCATAGCAAGGGGGGAACTTTCCTGAAGAATTCTGAGGAAGAAGCATGCATAAAATGGAAAGCTGCGGTATAACCAACCTGTTATGTAATCTGTTCCCTAATCTAACCTGCTAGGCACCATAAAATGTGGGAACAGACAACTAGTCCTGCCAGAAGTCAGGTGGGACAAACTGGTGAATTTAGAGAAAGTCGCTGTGCTGCTCAACTCTGGCTGCAACGACCCACCCTCTGTCCCAAGGCGTTTTTGCTCTGTGCCCCTCTGTGTGGCTTCCTCTTCACTGTCACGCCCTGTAGTGTCTTCCTTTTTCCTGTATTAAACCGTTTGGGAGCAATTGCTCTGTATTTGTGGTCACCCATCAAGGGCTCTGTTTCCTACCAGTCCTCTTGACGCTGGGAACCGGGGGCCTGGGGAGCACCAGACAGACCTAACATTTTCAACAGAATGGAGGTGGTGACTGGGATTTAGAACTATTTGTTTCATCTCATGATAGCATTTAACTTTTCTTGCAAAATTTGCATAGCCTACTGTTTGGGCTACCTCAATTTACGGGTTATAAAATAAGCTATGCTGTTGTTATAACACTAAGTGCTTTAGGGAAAGACTGACTATACCTGTGGGAAGCATTTTACAGAAATATGTTTCTAACCTCAGTGATCATATTGGAAAACATAATTAAAGTGATTGTTCGATGCTGAAATAGTTTATCACCTTTACGCTGTGTTTTTAAGTGTTATTCCTAATGGGGCTGTGTTTTTTTACATATTATATAAATAAGCTGTTTCTTATTTTTCCTTGGGAATCTAACTATGCTTCTAATTTCAAATGCATTCGTTACACTTAATAAAAACAGTGTGTTACAATACTGAGAAAATCAGGCATTATAAGAGAGGAAAATTGGTGTATGGGAAGTGGAAAGGGATAGTTCTGTTCTCAGTTAAGAAAATGAAGAAGGTATGTGTGAATATACGTATTTATTTTTGAAATCTTCAGTTTGATTTGTTTACCTTAAGCTGTTTATGTACAGGATGGATGCTGTTGGGGCTCAGACACTGGCCCACCCAAATATGGCATGTTATGTTAAATTAAATCAGAAGCCTCAAGGTCCCTCCCACCTTCCTGTCCCCACCATCTCCCTCAAAGCATGTGGTTAAGTGGAAGTTCCTTTATCTGTCTAAGATCCAGACCCACCCAAAGGAACATTTTCACCCTTTCCTATAAAACCAAGGATGTAACCTTACTTTCACTGACAAGGAGAACTATTTACTATTAATCTTTGTCCCGGGATCCTTTCTCTCTACTAATCCTTTATTTTCCCTCTATGAAATTCCTCTTCTGCACCTTCCAAGCCCTGTTTTACCAGGCTGGTATATAACCTTCTGAGCCCTGTTGGGGTTGATAGTAGATAATCCCTCTGTGGTTCTTTCTCTTCATGCACATTAAATAAATTTGTGGGCCATTTTCCACTTAACCTGCCTTTTGGGAGCTGAGTTTTCAGGGACCCTTCAGAGAATAAAAGGGGTGTTTCCCATGTGACCTATAACTTTGGCACAAATTAGTTTTCTGGAACAAGCCAACCACATGCTGTGTATGTGTATAAATTATATATATAATTATATATATATACACATATATATATATGCACCCTCTCTTGTTTATATTCTAAATTCATGTGGCCTTGAAATTTTGGTTACTATAAATTTATAATATGAATATAATTTATTCATGGACTAATTGTCATGATATGAAATAATTGGGAAAAGTCCTCTAAGAGTGAAAGAGATTGTGACACGATTCTCAACTATGGTAGCAGGAAGATGTTGGCAAATCTTCTCTTAAAACACTCATCTAAAACTGTGCAAGATTGTTGAAAGTAAGCATTTCAGGACTCCAAAGTTGATTAAAGGCAAAAATAACCTGAGAAGCAGTTGTTTACAAGAAACTTCTAGAACCTCATTTAAAAAGAGTGAGACTGTGGCCTTCTTTCTTGGGTCTTGTTTCATTCTTCCCCCTCCCCCTCACAGCTCTATCAAGCACTGTAGTTTCATCAGACTGTGACAAGCCAGAAAACCTGGCAACTTTGTTCCCCAAGGTGACTGACTTGCTTTGGAGCAGAAAGTGAAGGACCACCCCCTACAGCATAGTCGGTGAAAGCCACAAACTAAGGAAAAAACAAGATCAGAAATCTGAAGCTCTTGCTAGGCGGAGGCTGTGGACTTGATTGGGGAAAGTGGCAGAGAAGCAGACATTTAAAAAGGAGATCCGGGGAAATGCAAACACCTGGAGGGGATAGGTGGGCTCCCCACACATCCCTGGCTGACCAGAAAGCAGTGCCCTGCACACAGGAGGCAAAGCTGGAGCTGAGGAATCAGAAAGCTTCAACTCTGCCCCCAGATCCATTATCCTGAGGAGCATCAGGTGTTGAGCACAGCCTTTGCCCAATCCTTGGCTGACCAGTACCCAATACAAACACAGAAATCTGGCCTTGTGGCAAGAAAAACAGGGAAATTGAAGGAAATATTTATTGATGCTTTTGTTGATTTTAAGATGTATATTTTTGTGTGTGTACAGCTTTGTTTCTATTGTTGCAGATAAATAATCAGACTTTTAAACTATTTGATACGATTCAGAGGGTCTCCAGATGAACCACAGAGGTAGTTTAAACACTACTGTTTGAATGACTTAACTTGAGATGCCACACACAAATCCTATGGCACAGGAGGCAGTCAGGTGTGAGCAAGGGAGGGGGAGAGGGAAAGGTAGTCAGCTGGCTCCGGCAAACAGCCCTGAGGATATAGACCTGAGAGAAGAAGAGAGTCATTAATTTCCTAGAGTTGCACAGGTTCAGAGCGACCATTCCCCCATCATATCACAATTGTAATAAGTTAGCATTGTGCTTTTGACCCCTTGTGGGAAAAACAAGAATGACAAATATAAAGAGAATGAACACTGACGCCCCACCCTTCTTTGAAGTTAACAAATAAAAACAGCCACTGCTCACTGCAGGGGCAGATCTCTGTCTGCACCTGCCCACTCCCTTTCTTGGGAACACATTTTCACTTCTGCCCAAGGCTTTCCTAAGCCTGTGCACTGTCACTCCGTAAACTCACCACTATTGCCAAATTGCATGCATGTCTTGAAATTCCTTTCTGTGATGTGAGCAAGAACCTTTAGGTCAATGATACTCCCAAAGAAGTTTTACAATGTAAAAAGAAAAAAATCTCAAGGAATTAGACACCTAGACTGTGTGGCACACATTACCATCCAAAATCCCCTAATAATGACAATCCAATTCTAAGTGATCCAATGTTTCAATGAAAGGGACAGTAGAATCTCTGTTAGTTGACCACCCAAGGACAGTAATAAACTGGTCAACACATGGAGGTGGTCAACATACAGTACTCAGTCTACTGTACTGATATGAACATGGGGTGCAAGTCTGGGGTACAAAAATTAGGTCAACTTACAGAGGGGATCAGTGCAGGGAGGAGGTCAGCTGTGGAGATTCTACTGCAAATGTGTCTTCTTCCCAGTATCCTTCACTGACAAGAGCCACTCATAAGGATTCTGTGTATTGCTTATGCCTGTGCAAAACGCTTCTGAAATGCTGGCCTCTGTCTTAACCATTTTCAAGAAGTAGATCTATATGTCACAGATTCAAAACAAAAAGAAAAGAAAAGAAAAGCATGCTGCAGTGTGTATAACAGAACTGACTCTTCCTCAATAGCTTACATTTTAGGAGTATTTAGAGACTCTTCTAAGGTCAAAGGAAAAGAAAAAAACAGGGCTTTAGACAGAAGCAGGGAAATGTGATGGAACATCAGGGGAAAAGGATTTTTTTGAGTCTATATGGAAACTTCCTTGAACTGAGAAAGGAAAAGTGTATAGAAGCATTCAGCTGGGGATATCCAAACCAAGGTTTCAGAGAGAAATGATAACAAGTTATATCAAGCAAGACATATGGTACAATCTTAAGCAAAGATTTCTATGCATAGGCTCAGTGCCCAGAGCTCAGTGGTTAGGGTGCCGGCCACATACACTGGGGCTGGTAGGTTCAAACCTGGTCTGGACCTGCTAAATAACAATGACAACAACAACAACAACAAAAATAGCTGAGCATTGTGGTGGGCACCTGCAGTCCCAGCTACTTGGGAGGCTGAAGCAAGAGAATCACTTAAGGCCAAGAATTTGTGGTTGCTGTGAGCTATGTTGCCATGGCATAGTGAGACTCTGTCTCAAAAAAAAAAAAAATTAAAGATTTCTATGTATAAAGAATTGCAACAAAATGGGTGGCACCTATGGCTCAAAGGAGTAGGGCGCCGGCCCCATATGCTGAAGGTGGTGGGTTCAAACCCAGCCTGTGTCAAAAAAAAACTGCAAAAAAAAAAAAAAAAAGAAAAGAAAAGAATTTCAATTTCAATAAAATGGCAGAGAACTACCAACCCCAAAATGAACAGATATATGGGATGTTTAGTGTGTAGACAACTAAAGAGTACAGCCACCCCTACCCTTATAGGGTCTTGGAACCAAGACAGGAGAGGGAGCATGACAATCACTGAGCTCAAAGTAAAGAGAATGGAGGCTCAATGTGAAAAAAAAAAATAAGTAAATGCTTTTCCTCTCACAACAGAGCTTATGTACTGATATTTATACCTGTTGATTATATTTTCAATTCCAATTTGATAATGGATCATATATTAAATTATTTTATTAGAAAATATAAACTTTACAAATTTCACATAAATACCAATAACAAATACCTTATATTATTCATGTTGCTCCTTAATAGCATTTTCAAAACACTAAAGCAAAAAAAAAATGAAGTTTTACATTTTAAACCTTATCATCATGATTTTTCAAAGACAGATTAAAAGCTAATAAAATAGATAATAGTCTTTCTTTAGAAGAATTCATTTAGTAAAATAAGAGCAAAGAGGAAAGAAAGACCATGTGGACATGATAAAATACATTCTTCACATTCTGAATATTTGGACAGATGGAGGAAAAATTAACATGAAAAGAGTGGATATTCCTAGGACAAAAATGCTTCAATCAGGCGTAAACACATAAGCCTGTAAAAATTTGAAGATGAATTCACTTCATTACTCTCATCAAATAATTAGAAATGGTACAGTGATCTCTAGGAGAGAGCTAATTTAAAGGGAAAAGACACTCAGGTACAATAATTTCAATTCAAACAGATTATTTTATAAGAGCAAAAAGTTGTAGTCAGTCTCCAAAGATAAGTTCCCATTTGGCATTTCACTGAGTTTTGCAGATGTCCTCTGGCAGTAACAATAAAATTCAGGAGCCACACTACCACGACTGTCAGCCCAGACCTTGTTACCTTGCACAGGGACTAGTGGGAGAGCTTCTGGTTATTCCCTTCTCGTTGGTTCTGCTAAATTGAAAAGAGTTTTTGCCCTATTGCCAGAGAAAAAAAAGAAGCTAATCACAGTTCTGATGATGGTCCTGCCCTGCCCTGAATGAAAACTCCACTGGATAAAGGATACATTTCCTAGTTTAACATTCGAAGATTACTAATTTAATCAGTGCAAGTCTGATTTATTATAGACAACTATAAAGTAGAACTTAACTTTTATTAACCTTACTAATGCTGTACTAATGTATAATAATAATTCTTGAAGAATAAAAGTGCCACAGTGAAAACCGTCCTACCCAGACATAGTAAGGGTTCTTTCATAAAACACCTAAGAATATGATTTCTAACTCTATAGAAAGTGTTTAACTCAGTCCTATGCTAGTATAGCAGCCCTCTGAAAAGAAAAAAAAGAAAAAGCCCTGACCGGCTTTTCCACCACTTGCCAAGCTCTGTGGTAGAAAAACTCCCACTAGGGCCATTTAGAAGCTACCATCAGTTTAATAACATTCTCACAAAATTTAATAATTGCATCTCAGAAGCTGGCATACAGTCACTTCAGCTCCCTATCAGGGAGGTGTTCCTAGTACACAATTGGTCAGCTTACTTATTCTTCCTAATACTTAATTTTCTCATTTATAAAATTGGCCTAACAATCCTTATGCTGTAGTGTTGTTCTGGTGTTTAAATGAAGTAATAATACACTAAAAGGTACCTTCCTCAATAACTCTCAAAATATTGTTCAAAAATGGCCTTTTTTAAATGATATTACCCAAACATATTAAATGAATTGAATGCTAAGGATACAGAAAGTTAGCATAGTTACCTTTAAACTACAGTATATAATCTTGAGTTTTATATATCACAAAGCAGATTTCAGAATTACAGGAATCACAAACTAGTGGTCAAACAATTAAACGGCCAGCAAATAAGTTAGACTAGAAATTTTTTTTCACTGTAATGCTTATAGTTCCTTATACTTTAGATATTTGCATGACTACCTTACCTGAAATTATTTGAATTTGTGGCCAAAGGTGGAATTATATAAAGTGAAAAGAGACTTTGCACTGGACAAAGCCAAAAGATTAAAAACTGGGAATTAGCAAATGTTAGTGTCTTGATTTTTGCCCATCATTACTAAAAACTTGTGGTTTATTTATGTATTTTTCTGTACTTCCAACTATGAGGATTATAAGTTGTTACTGAGAGGAAGAGAATCTTACTGACGGTATTTAAAGACACAATCTAGGAATAGTTTAGATTTGCATTTTAACTCCATCTTAACACTGTATAATTGTTTTTGGTTTTGATCCTTAACTTTTTGAATTTCCTCTAGCTTCTTATATTGCAATGACAGCTTGATTTTGAAAAGAAAAAAATGTATTTTTACAGATTTCTTGTCTGTTTTCTTTTTAATTAAATCTTTTATTACCTGTATAAGTTTTCAAGCTAGAGGGTGCAATCGATGGTCAAAGTACAGGACAAACTACCTTGGTCACAGGCACAGAATTTCTGAGATGGCCTCATTAGCATTAACCCACCCTAAGCAACTTATTGGACCAGTATAAACTGATGCACAGTAAGGTAAGATGACAAGTGTTACCTAGATATTAAAATAATTATTTTGTACTAAAAAAAAAAGAAAAGAAAATAGTGACTAATTCTCACATAAATTGGATTTAATTTTGACCAAAGTACATTATTTGAACAATAATTTTTAATTCAACTTGTTAATATGTTGTTTAGGATATTGAATCCTCATTTATTAGTGATGTTTGTAATTTTGCTTTATGATAATATATTTTTTTCCAATGTTAATATCAGGTATATCCAGATGAAGTAGAATGATTTTGAAGTATTTCTTTTTCTGTTGTCTATAAGATTTGGCATGATCTGTTTTTTTGAAATTATCTTCTATTTTTATTTATAAAAATAAATACTCTCTATTGTTGGAGACTTTGGGAAAAAAAAGGAAGTTAACTGAAGACTCCATACTGAACTTCAGAGTCAAAATATTCTATGACAATGTGAATACTTTTATCTGACAATGTGAATGTTACTTTCTTTGCATTATTATTATTATTATTGTTCAATATTTCATTGTGGCAACCATCTGATTTCTTTTCTGATTGTAGTTATCTTCATTCGTTGTTTACATGGTCTTTGTTTCTAGTCCTTATCTTAAACATTGTTATTGTTATTAAGTTTTAAGCCTCTTTAATTTTGTGAAGGCAAAAAGTGGAAACCAAATAAACACATGTACATGTATAGAGAAAATAAAAAATAAATAAAATAAAATAATTTGTTTTGCTGAGTTTAAGTTTTGGGCAATACTTATGGTCATTAATCTTGGACATTTTTCCAAGTCGTGTACACAACTTATCAATCATATTACTAAATAAAAGATTATTTGGGGAAAACTAAGTATCTTTCATCTGAAGCCTTTTTAAGAGTAAAATTGCATAGTAGCATGCTGATTTTGTTTATAATGTTTCTGTATTATTATAATTAATAGAAAAATATTAATCTCTGTTTTAAAGATGAATAAAATGGCATATAATTTTTAAATCTTAGAATAACTACTTAAATTAAATGTGTATATACAAAGTCAGTATTTTTCTTTAGCTTTAAAAATTCCAGGCTCAGCACCTGTACTCAGTGGGTAGTGCACTGGCCACATACACTGGGGCTGGTCCGTTTGAACGTGGCCCAGGCCCGCTAAAACAACAATTGCAACAACAAATACCCTGGAATCGTGGTAGATGCCACAGTCCTAGTGCTGAGGTTGCTGTGAGCTGTGACACCATGACACTGTGCTGAAGGTAACATAGTGAAACTGTCTCAAAAAAAAAAAAAATTCCAAAGTGTTTTATACTTCCTGTAATAGTACAAAGAATAATATATTAAACATATTAAATTATATTAATATATTAAAATAACATATTAAAATATATGAAAACACTGGCAATTATTCGGGTTAGGGAAAAAATTGTAAATGTTATACATTCATTCAACAGACATTTTGACAACTTCCTTTGTGCCAAGCTCTACTTAAGAAACTGGGGATGTGACAGGAAGCTCATCTCTGTGGTATCTTCTCTACTAGGGAGTTGAGAGGATTGGTTATGCTGTTGTGGTGTTTACAACTCTCATAAATAGTTTATGTACAAAAACATGTATTTTAAATCATGTTTCAGGGAAACAAACACAGCTTGCTTTTCCCTTGATATTACATTTTTGTTGGTTATCCATGTTGAAATATGAATCCTAGTTCATTCCTTTTTATTGCTAAACAAATGTTTCACTGCTTATTTGTACTCCAGTTTAGGTATTGATTCTTTTCAATACATTGCTGTTACAAACCATGTTTCAATAATTATTTTTATATGTCCTCTTGTGAACATGTTCACAAATATTTAATATTATATAATAATTCTAGGAAAAAGGAAGTGAGTGAGAAGTTATGACTACCTTTACCTTTACTGCATATGGTCAAATTCATTTCCAAAATTGTGTCACCAGTCCATTCCTCCTGGCACATTGCAGAGTTACTGCTGCCTCATGTCTTCCTTGGGGTAACGAACTTGGGGTAATGTCCATCTTCTCCAATTCCTGCTCTTTCTTTCCCTTTTCCTGTATTTCTTTGTCCTTTTCTCCCTTTCTTTCTGACTTACTTCTTTCTTTTCTTCACTCAGTGAAGAAATTTCTCATTTTATTATATGCATTTATATGTCCAAGATGGTATGTAAGACTGAACAAATATTCTCGTGCTTATAATTTATATTTTTCCTGAATGGAAAATGGTCGGGAAAATGGTCAGAATTATTTTTATTACTTTTTCTATTACACTTGTTCTGCTTGATCTGTAGGAGTTTATAAATTTTTAAAAATACCAGTAGATTTGTGTCTACCAAGTGGTTAGATGTAAACACCAGGTATAGTCATGTGCTCAGTTTCCAAAGGAGGATCATAAGTATTATGAGTATTTTTCCCTTTACTTAGTACATATGTTTATGTATCTATTATCAATTTTTTGCCCTTTTCCCCTACAATTACCCTAACATCTAGCATGGTATGTGGTAATAGTACTGAACTTTATGTTATACTATTTATGACAGGGAGAAAGTAAAGTGTAGGGAAATTAAATAATTTTCTTAAGGAAATAGTTCTAGTAAGATAACCAGTTTAATCTGGGCCATATTCATGCTTACCTATTTTGGCACCCATCTTTGAAATTATCTTGTAAAAAAAATTATCCAAAGAACTGAGTTAACACTAGTAGCAAATAAATATTAATCATTATTCTAATCTGTGGAATCATCTTTTATTATTAGATTACTTAAAGAGAAGATGAAAAGGTAAACAAAAGAGTCAGATAAAGAAGAAGAGAGTCAGAAAAGGCTGTATATTTAATCTATATATGTGTTCAGAAGAATTATTATTTTTATTATACTTCTTTATTCTGTAAAAAAAAAAAAGTACTATAAATGTAAACTTTTTGGTAATGTTGCCAATAGATAAGGCAAGTGTAAAAATGGGACTAAGTTAAAGTACATGATAGAAGTTGTGTTTGTGAATCTGAACACAACCGATTAGAAGTAGAATTATCAGGGCTGGGCACGTGGCTCTCACCTGTATTTCCAGCCCTTTGGCAGTTTGAGGCAAGAGGATCACTTAAGGCCAGCAGTTTGAAAGCATCCTGGGTAACACAGCAAGGCCCTATCTCTACAAAAAATAAAATCAGTCGGGCGCGGTGGTGTGCACCTGTAGTCCCAGCCACTTGGGAGTGTGAGGCGGATGGATCCTTCAGACACTGGAGCAGAGGCTGATGTTAGTTCCGGATTGGGTGACAGCATGAAATACAACTTAATTCTAGCCCAAAAATATGGGGAGGGGGTGGGGAAGGTGAGGGGAGAAGGGTGGATGGGGGGTGGGAGGGTGATGGGAAAGATTACCTACATTTCTGCCTAACAAGGGTACAAGTGAACTTTTCTAGAACTAGAATATAAATGTGTTGATACAATGATTAACCGAATGATGTGAAAGTTATGTTAACCAACTTGATGAAGGTGTTTCAAATTGTATATGAAACAGCACAATGTACCCCATGTTTGCATCAATGTACACAGAAATCAATTAATAAAAAAAACAAAACAAAACAAAACAAAGTGGTCCTGAAACTTTCCACAAAAATTTATTTTAGGTTGGACAAGCAGAGAGAAGATGAAGATAATTTGGGTAGATTTGAACTCAGGCTAGTTTAAGAAACGGGAAAAATAATGCCTGGGTGCAGCGGCTCACACCTATAATCTCAGTACTCTGGGAGGTGGAGGTGGGTGGATTGCCTGAGCTCAGGAATTGGAGATCAGCCTGAGCAAAAGCCAGACCTTGTCTCTGAAAACTAGACAGGCATTGTGGCAGGAGACTGTAGGCCTAGCTACAGTCTGTAGGCTGAGGCAAGGGGATCGCTTGAGCCCAATAGTTTGAGGTTGCTGTGACTATAATGCCATGGTACTCAACTGAAGGCAATAAAGTGAGACTCAATTTCAAAAAAAAAAAAAAAATTAAAAAAAGAGAAAGAAACAAAAAAAATAACTTAAATCTTAAATCTCAAGATTGGTAGTTCTCAAAGCATGATTCCTGGAGTAGCAGCATAAATATTACCTGGGAGTTTATTAGAAATGCAAATTTGTGGACCTCAATCTAGACCCAGACCCAGACTCATGCTTCTCAGAATTCAGGTGCGGGACCCACCCTCAGTGATTCATAGTCAGCTGGCCTTTGTATTTGAATTGTAGAACCTGATCCTGTAGTATGTTATCAATAAATTTTTGTTCAAAGAGTAAATAAATGAATGACTGTTTCATCTGGACAAGGAATTAGGAAAAGGCAGTGAGATAAGTAGAAAGGATGGTTAGAATTGGTTAAAGAATTAGGAAGATATGTATTATAGATAGATCAAAGTGTAAAGACCTTGTAGTTAAGGTTGAACTGAGAAGGGTTGAGGTTTGCATCAAGCACTCATGCTAAGAGATGATCATGTGTCTGTAGACCATACACTTGTCTTCACTGGAGAAGCTTCTGTTCAGGTCTCTTGCTCATAGTAAGAATGGGACCACTTGTTTTTGTCTTACTAATAAGTTTGAGTTCTCTGTGGATTCTGGTAGTCAGACCTTTGTCAGAAACGTAACCTGCAAATATCCTCTCCCATTCTGAGGGCAGTCTACTTGTTTTAACTTACTGTGTTCTGGGCAGTGCAGAAGCATTTTAGTTTGATCAGATCCTAGTAACGTATTTTTGGTATTGCTTCAATTGCCCTGGGAGTCCTCCTCATAAAATTTTCTCCCAGGCCAATTTCTTCAAATGTTTTCCCTGCACTCTTTCCAAGAATCTTTATGGTTTCATGTCTTAGGTTTAAGTCTTTTATCCAGTGAGAGTCAATTTTTGTTAGAGGAGAAAGGTGTGGGTCCAGTTTCAGTCTTTTATGAGTCGTCAGCCAATTTACCCAGCACCATTTTTTAAATAGGGAGTCTTTCCCCCAGTTTAAGTTTTTGATAGGCTTATCGAAGATCAAATGATGATAAATGTCTGGATTCATCTCTTGGTTCTCAGTTCTGTTCCATACATCTACCTCTCTATTTTTTGCGCCAATACCATGCTGTTTTGATCACTATAGATTTATAGTATAGTCTGAAGTCTAGTAGTGTGATTCTACCTGATTTGTTTTATTTCTGAGTAATGTCTTGGCTATTTGAAGTTTTTTCTGTTTCCATATAAAATCAAGTACTAGTTTTTCCAGATCTTTAAAATATGACAGAAGTGCTTTAATGGGGATTGCATTAAATCTGTAGATTGCTTTGAGTGGTATAGACATTTTAACAATGTTGATTCTTCCCAGCCATGAGCATGGTATGTTTTTCCATTTGTTAACATCTTTGGCTATTTCTTTTCTCAGAGTTTCATAGTTCTCTTTATAGAGATCTTTCACATCCATGAAGAAATGCTCGTCATCTTTAATCATCAGAGAAATGCAAATCAAAACCACTTTGAGATACTATCTAACTCCAGTAAGAGTAGCCCACATAACAAAATCCCAAAACTACAGATGTTGGCACGGATGTAGAGATAAGGGAACACTTCTCCACTGCTGGTGGGAATGCAAACTAATACATTCCTTTTGGAAAGAAGTTTGGATAATACTCAGGGGTCTAAAAATTGACCTGCTGTTGGATTCTGCAATTCCTCTACTAGGAGTATATCCAAAAGACCAAAAATCACTTTGCAAAAAAAGATATTTGCACCCGATTATTCATTGCAGCTCAATTTGTAATAGCCAAGTCATGGAAGAAGCCTAAGTGCCCATTGACCCATGAATGAATTAATAAATCGTGGTATACGTATACCATGGAATACTATGCAGCCTTAAAAAAGATAAAGCCTTTAACTCTTTTATGTTTACATGGAGGG
>CAUYQV010029625.1:0-64173 GCA_963574575.1 Galagoides demidoff | reverse complement strand
GCTAAAGACTTTAATGCCCCTTCAAGAAAATCCTGGAGGTGGATCCTGGGTCTAATCCATGTTCTTCTCACAGCACCTTTAATCTTTCCTATTTGCCAGTGGTTACTAATCCTCTTCCTCAAAACATTTGCATTTTAAGAGAGACAATTCCAGAGAACATGATCCTTGAAGCTAAAGTAATGACTCTACTCTAATGACAAGAACATCAGAGACATCCGGAGGCTGTGTGGGTGTTCTTTTAGGAAAGAAAACATGTTCTGGAGAAGAGGGCTTTTGGAGGCTTTCAAATCCCCACTGCTTTGGTGACAGTGAGATCTGCCTAATGACCCATGGTTGACTTAGGTAGAAGTTTTCTAACCATTTGTACTCAAGAAGCTTGGGGCACCAGTCTGCATAGATTTCTTGCTGTTAGACAATGATAATTTACCTTAATTTCCGGGTAATTAAAGTTAAATAAGGCAACATGTTCTTTCTAAATTTCCTTTGTTCCTCAAAGTATTTGTTGCACAACCACTCCCCCACCAGTTGGTGGAGAATTTAATTTCAAGGCCTAATCAAAGAGAAAAATGCCTACCAAGGACCCTCAAGGAGCATGCTATACGGTGGCATCTGAGCAAATTCAGAGGTGTTACCTTAATGTCCTCAGTTAACAGAAGGGCAACCCAAGAAACATCTGAGTGAAAGAAATCTCGGGGCTCCTGGGCACTAAAGGGAGGTGGAGGAAGCAGTGCTTGGTCAACTGGCCAGTGCATGTGGGATCTGCTGCCAGCAAGAGTTGTGACTTCAGGTGGTGGCAGCTGGGGGCAGGAGGAGGGCAATGCTCCTGAGGGTTTCAGCCATCTGAGGTCTCAGACTCTGATTAAATCAATCTGTCCCTAAAGTGGAACACCCATGCATGGTGTTTAGGGCTGAGGGCCTTATGCCTCTGCTCAGCCTGCTCCACACTATGGGAAAGTGACCATTTGGGGAGTAGTCCAAGCAAAGGACCCCAAAGGGGATGGAGATGGAGAACAAATCCTAGCTGAATTCTTGGCTATACCAAGATAGGTGGCATATTTTGGGATCCAAAGGGAGAGACGAGGGCCCAGAAGCATTCTGGTGGCTTCTGAAGTCCTGACTCCTGTTCTGCAGAATCCCAGGCTGCCACGGTGAGTCATTGCAACTGTCCCACATCTGGGGTTTCTGGCACTCAGAAGACCCTAACTCCTGCATTTTTATAATCCTCCTCCTCAAAGTATTTGTTTATTAAAAATGCTTGCTCTGTGTAGAAACTTTGAAAATTATGGATAATTAAAAGAAAAAACAAGAAGACATCACCCATATTCCCGTCAAAGCCCATCACTACTAACGGTATTTTGTTCCTTTCCCAAACTAAAAACACATAGTGATATTTTTCTTTCTTTTTTTGGAATTTTTTCTGAATATAAAAGTAACATATGTCCATTGAAGAAAAATTGGAGAATGATGACGGACATGAAGAAAAAATGTCATTAATAAGCTTGTGCCTAGAGCTAGCCTGATTGACCTGTTTCTCTCCAGACTCTTAGCAAAAATCTGTAATTTCCCATCTCACTTCTTACTCATATGTTAACCAGCATAAAGCTAGAAGGAGTTGCTGATGTTTTTCACTTGGGTAAGAGGAAGACCTTTCAATCAGTTACTAAAATCTGTTTCAATTTGAGGCGAAGTTGGATACAGGTGAGCTCTCATTTCAAAAGAAGGCTTCTGCCCAGAATTTCTCCTATAATAGTTCAAATTTTAAAGCCTATGATGGAACATTTTGAACATGGCAAGGTGTGTTCTCAAATGTCAAGAATAATTGGAACATTATCTCAGTCCCTTTTTGTCCTTTTCAGAATGCCTAGAGATTGTGAGCAGCGAAGTCTGATCATAGGTGGGACTCTCGGTGATACATAATGTGAAAGGATCTCTTACAAAAATGATGCTCATGGTGTGAGTGCACTCCAGGGATTCATGTCCATTACTGTTGGCCATCTCTGAATGAGCACACCCTATTGTTAATCCCAGAACACCAATGTTGAAGTGTTCCCTCCCTTGTCCTTTGTCTGCATCTCTTCTTTCCAAATAGGGTACAAAGTGAAGCCTGGGAACACGCCTCTCTGATGGGGCCAGATTCATTCTTTTTGAAATGTGCCTTTTGCACAGTTTATACTTTTAGACTGGGGTTCATAAGTTGATCTAATGCAGAATCATTTCGAACCGTTATTTCCTATTCTCTGCAGCCCCCAGGGGGCGCTGTCACCAAGAACTGGTGGTAATTGCTCTCTCTCCCACCTTTTGGACCTGATTTTTACCAAGTGAAAAAATAAGGCTTAGGACATGTGGGCATTATCCATATACCTGCCCTTTCTCCAAGGAAAATCACAGATTCTCTATGTATTTCCTTCACTTTCTTAAATTCTTAAAGACTACATTGTAATGGAGAGGAAGCTCTAGTTTATTCTCTTCTCACTCAGCACTGTAGGGAAGTCTACAAAATTTAACCGAACTCAGTGACAATCAAAACTCCTATTCTCCTTCTACAAATAGCTTGCTGGTTACATCTTTCAGGCTGCAGAAATGAAGAGGTGCTCATTCAGACATCAGCAGATTTCTGGGTGAGCACAGCCAGATATGTCTCCCCTGGATGACTGTCATAGGCTTTCAACTTGTTTCCACGTTGGTGGCAGGAATGAGCCCTCTCTGAATCATGCTGGGATAATAATAACCTGTCCCAAGTGTTCTGAACATGGAGTGCATGGACTCAACGGAGGCAGTCCGTCATTTTCAGGATGTGGATCTTTCCCATCATTCCCATGACAGCCCCACCTTTTTCAAGAAGTTGACTTTCTTTTTTCTCTGGTGAAACATGAAAAACACTGTGGTCAAATGTCAGTGACAGATAAAGTGAAGGGCAGCGTTTTTTTGACATTTGCTGCCAGGATCACCAGACAAGTGACTTAGCCTAGGCCAATGCTGAATATTTCCTTATTGCTAAGAAAGGAATGATGGGCTCCAGTACATTTGACATGTACGTCTTTGACACACATCTCTTCTCCCCAAGAACCAGTGACATGAGCTGCCCTGGTTTTATATGGTTGACTTTTAACTGATCTTGCATTTTACCCTTAATTGGCTTTCAAAATTCAAGCTTTTAGTTACTTATTTCTTTTGTCTATCTTTCCATCTATTTTTTAATAGTGGGGATATTTACTTATTTATTTTTCAGTTTTTGAAATTTTCATAGAATTAGGGGGTACAATTTAAGTTCTGTTATATGTATTTGATGTAGAGTGAATCTCCACTTGTTTTTAAATCTATAATTAAGTTAACATAAATTCACCCAAAGAATTAAAGTTTGGTGAACACATAGGCATGATCTAAGTGCTTTGTAACTTATCTTCTCGTTAAATGAAGTCAAGATGGGAGCCTTTGTTACTAGTTTAACAGAAATGTAAATTCATTGCTGGTGCCTTCTGTGACCTGGCTCCCCTAACTCTTTAATGAAAGAGATGATGACTGCAGAATTTATCAAGAGGAATTAAGGTAGGCCGGTCACAGTGGCTCATGCCTGTAATCCTAGCACTCTGGGAGGCCAAGGCCGGTGGACTGCCCGAGCTCAGGAGTTCAATACCAGCCTGAGCAAGTGTAAGAACTCATCTCTAAAAACTAGACAGGTGTTGCTGTGAGCACATGTAGTTCTAGGTACTTGGGAGGTTGAGGCCAGAGGATCTTTTGAGCCCAAGAGTTTGAGGTTGCTGTGAACCATGACGCCACAGCACTTTACCAAGGGTAACAAAGTGAGACTTTGTCTCAAAAAGGAAGAAAAATAGAGGTGATTTCTGTGAGTTATCGTTTGTTACCCATGGCCTAGGTTAAATTGGAGATAGGGTGTCCAGCCATTGGCTGTGCTCCTGGGTACTTGATAAAATTTTGTCTTGTATTTTCTAGACATAGTTATCTGCCATAAATAAAACACCAGCCACTTTATTTTCTTTAGGTTTTTTTCAATTGTGTTTTAAACTGTAAATCTCTTTTAAAAATCCATGGAGATGGGCAGGGGTGGGAGGGCCTCACACAGTGTAAACTAGGATATGTTGTTATATTTTGGTAAGTGTCTGAGGACCTAGAAACAAAGTAAAGCTGTATTAGGAGCAAATAGAACCAGCCGGAGGGAAGAGCAGTAGTTTAGCGGTTCTGATCGATCTGAAATGGACAATCTGATCAAATGGATAATATGTTTAATGTGGATGCTGAATAGCTTTTCTCCCTTTGTGGCAGGTAGATCTATAGCTCTTCTTAATAGAATAGGGAGGTATTTGCCCTGGTGATTTAGATGATTCTTTCCACTGTTCAGCATTACCTTCCCTGGAACAATGCAGAAGATGTTTACCTCCTCTCCAACGAAAGAATCCTAAATGTTAAGAAATTCTGATCTGTGTGACCGATATAGGAATGTTTAAAAAGAAAATCCAATTACCATTACTGTCAAGGGTCCTGGTATTGCAAAGGCAGTTTGTCTCCTAATTTACAGAAGAAATTAGCATCCTGAATTTTGTGTATTTTTAATATAATGGTGTTATTGACATATAGTCCACATATTGTACAATTCACCCATTTGAAGTATATAATTTAATGGCTTTAATATATTGATAGAGTTGGGCAACTATCACCACAATAGATATTAGAATATTTTCATCATTATATTATTAAAAACTCCATCCTCATCAGCAGTTACTCCCTGTTCTCCTCTCATGATGCTACCCCTACCCATGTATTCTCCCCCAGCCCTGGTGGCCTCTGGCAACACTAATCTCCTTCCTATCTCTATGGATTTGCTTCTTCTGGACATTTCATATACAGTTGACCCTTGAAAGACATGGGGTTTGGGGCACCTACTCACAGTTGAAAATTAACATATAACTTTTGGCTCCCCCCAAACTTAACTACTGTTACCTGGAAGCCTTACCAATAACATAAAGCATTGATTACCACATGTTGTATGTTATGTGCATTTTATACTATATTCTTACAATGAAGTGATCTAGAGAAAAGAAAATATTCTTAAGAACATCATAAAGGAGAGAAAATATATTCACTATTCATTAAGTGAAAAGTAGACTGTCATAAAGGGCTTCATCCCTGTCATCTTCATGTTGAATAGGCCAAGGAGTGGAAGGAGGGGCTGGTCTTGCTGCCTTAGGGGTGGCAGAGGCAGATGAGGCTGAGGAGGCACAAGGAGAGGCAGGAGAGGTGGGCACACTGGTTACCTGTTATGGGAAACGTCTGCCTGTAAGTGGACGCACGTAGTTCAGACTTGTGTTGTTCAAGGGTTGACTGTAAATGGAATCATGTAACGTGTGATCTTTGTTACAGATTTCTTTCACATAGCCTGTGTTTTCCAGGTTGTCTGATGCTGCCGCGTGTACACATGCTCTTTATTTAATCATCACTAGACAGTCTCCACCCTTTACATTAAGGTTTTAGTTTCATATCGTCGCATGTGAATAATCCCATCTATATTATCCTTTTTCTGTTTCTTAGGTTCTTTACTTTTGAAGACATTATCTTGAGAGATTTGAAAAAATATTTTTTAAAATATCAGAATAATTTTGGAATGATTAGTTAAATAGTAAGTTATTAAATTAAATATTTAATGCAAAAATAGTATTTCTGAAAATTTTGTGAACTTAATCCCCCCCTTCTTTTACATGATATATATTTAAAGCTGAAGTTTGAATCAGAAACATTGAACTTTTCAGGAGAGTGGTTGGTTGGTTACTTTAGAGACTTCACTGATTTGGGTAAAATTAAATCGTTTTTCAGTTTTGGAGAGGTTATCCCAACAGAACAGATTCTCTGAACCATTTAAAGCCTATTCAGCTAGGAGTTTTTGGAGGCTTTTCAAAGAAAATAAAAAGAGATATAACAAAATGATGCTGTGGAGATGAGAATAATTCTCTTTCCCAGTGGCATATTTTTCCTTTTGTTCATTCTCTGATATTCGCCCCTCACCTGCAAGATGGCCATGACGACCTTGACCACAGACTTCATGGAAAGACCTAAGACATGTGGATGAACTGGCTTCCTAGTTTACTTAACCAAGTTAGGAAGGTTATTAAGTTACATCCGACAGTGCAAGTAAATGACTACCGAGAGCAAATGACCACCACACTAAAGCTGATATTTCATGTAAACAAATGCAGTCTAGTTTTTCCTTATTTGCATCCTCTTTTTTTTTTTCTGTCTTTTCCAGGCACCTGTTTTGAACAAACGGTGAATAGGTAGGGCTTGGAGAACATAAATACCCTTCAATTAGAACCACACCTAACTATAACTAAATCTAAAATTAGAACTACGAAGAGCTAGCCAATTAAAATAGAAATCGTAGAAATAGAAAGGAAAATTTTGATCATGAAGCCACGTGAGGTCAAAAGGGTTCTTTAACATGATTACAGGATGTAGAACTGTAATTAAAATCAGGATCCTACATATTAGGGCCAGTGCTTAATTATGTTAGCATTGGAGAAGTAATTAATAGGAAAATATGCACATTGTGCAAGTTATCTCGAATGTGGTGATTTGTGGGACCGTTTAAATTCATGGTGAGCCGAAGAGTTCATGGATCCACAGAAGGCCAAATTGTATTGCTTGGTATAAAATCTAATTGGGCAGTTTGGAATTTATGCCCTCTAGCACAATATGCTTCTAGGAAATGAAAATGGAGTGGTCTGTTACACAAAGATCATTTTGTAAGATACCCAGTGTATGCTTTTTTCCTTCAACACAATGCAGAGAGATTAAATGAATTATTGCAATTTTTTTTTTTACTTCTACAATTAACAGATTTAGGATAGATTAAGAAATAAAAAGTGAACAGCTAGCATTTGCGGTAGGAATTCTTTGAAATGTCTATTTTATAGCCAAAGGATTTTTGTAGTGGAGAGCATTTTTTCCAATATTCTTATCATATCAAATACCTTGATATTAAGAAATGTAGATTTTGCTTATTATCTTTTTGGTTAATAGAAAGATAATATAATTGGAATCTTGGACTAAATAGCGATGTTGATTGAGGGTTTGATTTTGGTGCATATTTTATTTTGTTATACATCAGTAACCATTGCAAAAATATTCTCCCAGCAGTAACAGCACTAAATCTCAAGCAGCATACAATGCAATTGGTGTCAACTGCCTCACTCTGGTGCTGGGCTAAGACAACATTGCCCTAAGTGCTTTGAGCAATCATCCTTAACTGGAAGGGCTATGCTAGCCACACTGTAAGATGAGCTGGTTCAAAATGAGCAAGCCGGAATAAGAGATGATTTAGTTCTGTGATCCACTCGGAACCTGGGGTATATTCAAAATCGGCTATGGACTGTTGGCTGTTATTAGGAGCACGCAGCTCACTGGGTTAAACTTGCAGTCATATTTTTATAAATAAGCCTGCTGGGAGTGAGTGGCCATTAGTGGCTCACTGATGCTCCAAGTGGCTTTTCAGCTGTGAGTCACTTCCTGTGCTATTTCCAAAATAGTGTAAAAACGTATAAAGAGCAGGAAGAGAGGGGCTGCTTTTATCTCCTTTAAAAGGTATTATATGAAAGATAGAGTTTGAGGAGCTTCCTTTGAAGCATCTCTGGTGTCCATGGCCTCCTAAGAGGACAGGGGCTGCCTTTCTCCTCTCATCGTAACTGAGGACAGCCTTCTGAAATTCACTAATGATTGAACTGGTATTTGTTTCCCTGTAATTTATTTTTTAAAATCTGAATCTATATTTAAGGACACTCAAAATATATTAAAGATATTTCGTTATTTTGCATGAGGTACTAGCAGGCGTCCTCAAACTATGCCACAGGCCATATGTGGCCCGCCGAGGACATTTATCCAGCCTGCCGGGTGTTTTTGCCGCCTCCTGCTTAGCAGCTGACTTGTCCCCAGGGCTCGCAGTCTGGCCCTCCAACGGTCTGAGGGACAGTCAACTGGCCCCCTGTTTAATAAGTTTGAGGACCCCTGGGGTAAGGGGAAACCAACCAAACAAAAAGAGCCATGGTTGTTGTCCTCAAGAAGCTCATAATGTGCTTCTCTTAGCAAACACTGAGGCTCAATGTTTCCAAATTATCCTGGACTTCTTTTTGACCTAGCATAAACTTGTCTACCTAAAATTCTAGTGAGTGGAAGAGAGATATCAGATTGAAAACTCAGAGTTTGTGACCAAGGTGAAGTAAAGGGCAAAACCTGTCTTCTCCCTTTCTGTCACTTGCTACCAAAGGTTTGGGTCGATTCTGTGACACTAATGCTCATAGTTGCAGTGCTGATATGACGGGGATGTTCAGCCTCTCCAATGCTCATGCTGAAATTTGATCCTCAGTGTTGGAGGTGGGGCCTGGTGGCAGGTGTTTGGATCATGGGGCCAGATCCCTCATGAATGGCATGGTGTCTTCCCTATAGTAAGAGTGAGTTCTTGCTTGATTAGTTCATGCACGAGCTGATTATTTAAAAGAGTATGGGATCCCCTCTTTTCTCTTTGCCTTTTCTCTTACCACGTGACACACCTGCTCCTCCTTTACTTTCAGCTTGAATCTGAAGCTCCCCAAAGCCTTTACCAGAAGCAGATGCTTGCGGTGTCATTTCTTATACAGTCTGTAGAACTGTGAGCCTCGTAACTCTCTTTCCTTTGAAATTACCCAGTCTCAAGTATTCCTTTATAGCAGTACAGACCAGACTGAGACAAATGCCTACACAGTAATAACTGGGCACAGATTAATGAGAAATATGAAGTAGGGCGGTGGCAGATAGATGTTTCTTGATGTTACGTAGGAATTGTCAGAGTTATGTTTCTACCACATTATGGTGGTGGTGGTGAGAAAAGTTGATTTTTGAGGTTGGAGATTAGTTAGGGGGTTACTCTCTTTGCTAAAATGGATGAAATCTGACTTCCCTTTACTTTGTTTATTCATAAATGTTAGTTGTCTGGGGAACTAGACAACATAGTTCCTTCTCATGGAGCTTATGGCATGAATATGCGGAGCATAATTAATAGCAAAGAACATAGATATAAAATTAGAAGGAAACCACTCCTAATTGCTAAGTGAAAAAGGCAGAGAGCCTACTTTGCAGAGCATGTGGGAAGAAATAAATCTCTATACACACTGGTCAATGCTGCCTTGGTATGGAAAAGGAAAGCAGCCTCAACAGAAATTCATGTCATAATATTATAGAAGTTAAAATTTCAGCCAACAAAGAGAACCTGAATGTTTTACTCTCATGGACAAGAATTTTGGTTTCTTTATGTGTTCCCAATGTCTCTCTAAGACAATGCTGTGACACTTTTAGAGATCTATGCCACTTATTGGATATGGGCTGTGATCTCTTTCCAGTGCTGTCAGTAGGCCCTTCCAATAGCCTTTATAGAGCTTTATAGTGCTAAGCAATCTCATTTCTCAGGCTGACCACAAAGCAATACTTAGAGGCAGCTGGGGTTATACTATGCATAAAAGGAAATTTGCAATTTGAGTATATGAAGGCACTGGGTTGTAGCAGCCCCTAGCCTCTGGAAGGGAAGCTATCTGCTCTTTCTTAATGGCAATATGGTTCTAATACACAAAAAATCCTTATTTAAAATCCTGAATCCGTGATCATTCTTTCTCTCTCTCTCTCTTTTTTTTTTTTTTAAACAAAATGAGCTCTATGCCATTAAACTAGCAAATAGGACATATTGCTAAGTAAGGAGGGCTGAAATGTAGTGAGGAAAATATGAAGTAAGGCTGACATAGCACAGAAGAGGATGACCAGGTCCTGCAATAAAGGGAATGAAAAATTGTATCAGAGGCCATTCTTTTAAGTAAGTAAATAGGTTATGAGCATTTACCAAATCCAACCATAAATAGTGTTTAGAGACTACTGAATACAACTACTACACTACTCTGCTCAAGATATTGCTAAAGCTAAATTAATACAAAAGACTTGTCTTACTTAATGGACACTTTTTATCTTATTCATATAATCTGTAGTAAAGGATCTCTCCAGCTACTGCAGCTACTCTGATTAGAGACAACCCAAACTGATCTAGGGTCCCTAATGGGTTCACTAACAGAGCCACATCAATGACAGACCCCGCTATAAAAAGTCATTCTGAATAAGCTGCAAAATCACTTGCACCATGGCACTGAAAGTGTGGTCACAACACTCATTTGCAGTTTTGTGAAAGATTAGCCCCTTTTATTTTTATTATCTTCACCAAGCAGTATATGTGTCAGTGATATGTTCTGAGCCTTATTCCATCTACTAGCACTTGTCTTCAGCATGATGGAAAGAATAGCAGAGGCTGGGCAGCAATGATGTATTACAATTATCCTTTTTTTGGCTGGTACCATTTTTGGAAAATTTTTATATCATGGTACATATATAAACATATATATATACATACACACACAGTGTCTACCAAGGGTGGCAAAAATGTGTACACATTTTAAGTAAGGAAAAAACTATTACTGTATTAAAATTGTAATATTCAATGTATACAAGAATGTTTATCTTATATATTATATCTGGTATCTCTTATAAATGCAGAAGTCAAACATGACTTGAATCTTATAGCTAGAGAGGAGAATGAGAGAGAGTAAGAAAGAGAGAGAGAGAGTACATTAGTTCTGCATGTTGGAGTAAAATGGAAGGGATTTGATTTTTCACAAAGTTTGATTGAAAAAGTTCTTTACATTTACTTTATATTATATATTATTTTGGGCTAAAAACAAAATAATAAATTATTGAATTTGTGTACAGTTTCCAAAATTGAATTTGTATGTAATTTTCAGTTTAAATTTCCTATAATGAATTAGAATGTGCTTCTGTGAATATTATTATTTCACATCAGGTTTGGCATTTGCAATGGCTAATGATTTACTGATTAAGACTCCTTAATATTAATATTCTTGAATTCTTAAGAGTTATCAGGTGTGAGAATTTTTTTTTTGCACAAGTAGGTGATACAAAATTTAAAGCTATTATTACAATCATTCAAAAATGAAACAATCCCTTTAAAAACAGGGCAAAAGACATGAAGAGAAACTTTTCAAATGACAATATAGTAATAGGTAACAAATACTTGAAAAAATGGTCAACATCTCTAATCATTAGGGAAATGCATATCAAGACTATAATAAGATATTACCTCCATCAAGAATGGCTTTTATCAAATAATCCCCAAATAACAGATACTGGCATGGTTGTGGAGAGAAACTCTTACACATTGTTGGTAGGACTACAAACTACTGGACTCTGTATGGAAAGTAGTATGGAGATATCTCAAGGAATGAAAAGTAGAGCTACCATTTTATCCAGCAATCCCACTACTAGCTATTTATCTTAAGGAAAAGAGTCAGTTTATAAAAAGGACACTTACATTCAAATATTTATAGCAGCACTATTCACAATTGCAAAGATGTGGAAATAACCCAAGTGCTTACCAATACATGAATGGATTAATACGTTTTTGTATATGTATAGTATGGAGTACTACTCAGATGTAAAATAATGGTGGTCTAGTGTCTTTTTATAACAACCTAGATGGAACTGGAAACCATTCCTCTAAGTGAAATATTACAAGAACAGAAAAAACAAACACCATATGAACTCAATACTAACTTGGAACTAATTGATCAACTCTTACAAGCACACATGGAAGTAAATCTCAATGAAAATATAGTGTGGGGAGGGGTGTGCAACTTCACACCTAATAGATGCAATATTCACTCTCTGGGATCTGGGTGAGGGACACCCTTATTACATTGACTTGATCTATACAAAGCAAATTATGCAACCAAAAGTTGTGTACCCTGTAATATTCTGAAATAAAAACATGTACAATATTCAACATTATCTGTAAAGAGTACAACATTCTTCTCACTTCATTGATAGATACAATGATGAAATTTTTGTGATCATGTGAACAGATTTTGAATTTTATCACAAAATTTTTATATCAGAGTTTTCAAAATAAAGATCAAAGTTAATTTTCAGGTCCTACAATAAATGGAATGAAAAATCCATGTGATTGTTAAAGCAGTAACCATATAGTGGCTTGGATGTCACTAAGAGGTCCCATACATCCATTGCAAAAGGTTAAACATGATTAATCTATCTGAACACAGAGAGTTGGGGCTTCTTCCTGGACCTGTGTGGAATTTTTCTAATCCTTAGGAACTTAGAAAAATAACTCCTTCAGGGTTGCTTGTTTACAATGGTACCAATGTGACCTTGGCTGGCTGCAGAACTATGTGTTTAAATGATCATCATGGCCAGGGATATGGTGGTTTAAATGATGGTGTCTCCTCCAAAGTTCATGTTGAAACTTAGTTACTATGCAAGGTGTTGTGATGTTTGGGAGGTAACTCTGTCAATAGGGCTTCACCCTCAGAGATGGGATTGGTACCCCTGTAAAAGGGTGGGTTCAAGGGAGAACTCTTTCTCTCCTGTCCCTTCTTCCTCTCTGGAGGAAGCAGCAACAAGGTCCCATGTTGGAAGGAGAGTGAAACCCTCACCAGACTAGTGTCTTGACCTTGAAGTTCCCAGCCTTCAGAACCATGGGAAATAAGTTTTTGCTCTTTATAAATTACCCATTCTCAGATATTTTGTTATAGCAGCACAAACAGACTAAGATAGCCTGCGTCATAACACTGTGGGGTGGGAAACATGGGCTAAATGCTTTCACGCTGCCTAAGGGGCCTGTGCTAGCACTGCCAGATCTTTCTGCACTCAGGATGTCTTTGAGAAGTCCCACACCAGACCTCCATTGCTTCAGAAGCCTGGTCTGGGGGATCCCAAAACTCAAGCTCTGGCTGGTCACTCTGAGAGCTGATGGAATCAGTATCCCCCATTTAATACCCAGTTTTCCACTAGGACAACACTTAATAAGTTCTGCCTTAAGCAGGAACTTTCAAATGTTTGAAATCATTGCTCACAGACCTGCTTAGGACCTATCTACACATTGACATATATATCTGAAATAAACATTTAGAAATTATGCTTACTCTCATATTATGTGATCCACTTACATGTATTCTATTCTAGTTCAAATTGTAAAATGCTGGTTGTGATACACTAAATCAATGTTACAATTGCCTAAAGAGTCATGACCTGAAGTTTAAAATGCACTGCACTAAACCAGTAATGAAAGACAACTTGAATGGATTCCTGACATCTCAGATAGGGAGGGACATTTACCAAAATAATGGCTATAATAGAGTCATGGTTGATTTTTTTATTCCTTTTCTTTGGACTTTCCACTATTTTTTATGTACCTTTTAGAATAAACATTTGGTTATTTAACAATCAGTGTACCTCATACAATGTGTCAATCATTTATCTCTGTTCAGTGAGTTTAAACTTTATGGGTTTTTTTTCCTCCTTGAAAATATTTCAAGGATTGGCTAATTTCATGACATTTTTTTCTACATTTAAGGCTTTAATAATTCTTTTCTATGTTTTTCCCCATAATATGAAACAAGATTTACAGAGAAAATTACCTTTCAGCAACAAAGCAGAACTTTTCTGCACAAGGGGAGTAAAAGCTAAACGTGAGCAGAGGGTCATTGTGACTATCCTATTGGATGACACTCCAGCCCAAGGTTGTATGGAAGAAATGAAATTTTAGTGCCATTGAAAGTAGAAATCTTGTTTTTATGGAGTAAAGACAGAGCACCCATTTGGAGCTAGTTATTTTAAGTCTGCAGTGGGTCTTGCCAACTAAGCTGTCTTCACAGAGTACTTGCCAAGCAGGACTTGGCATCATAGTTAATGAAGCATTTTGGTTATTCTTTAATATGAAAAAATTGACACTTCATTGTCAATTTGATAATTTTTCTCTTTTGTGTTCTGATTTGGAAAAGCAAAATTTAAATTTCTAGCAGTCAATAATTGAAATCTATTATTAAATAAAATGATTACTTAATGACTTAAAACATACATACGATGGCAGCAATTTTGGAAAAAAAAATACAGATGGATAGACAAATAACCAGAAGAAACAGTTATCAAAATAATAACTGTAGTAGAGGTGCAGATGATTTTTATACTTTTTCTTTGTGTTGTCCAGTATTTTTCACACCTTCTACCATAAACATTTAGTTATTTAATAACCAGAAACAATTATCCAAAGGCTAAATGTAATTCAACTTCTGACAATAATTTGCTTATGCATTTGGCATTATCTAATAAAAATCACTAGAACTATAGTATGAGATAAAACCTTACAAATGATCCTAGAAAATGTTGAAAAGATTTTATTTCTTTGCCTGTCAGCTGTAATATATACTTTGAGATTGAGAGAAAGGTGTGTTTTTATTTACATGACATGTTGATTATATAATAATTTCCCTTTCTAGGCATGCTTCTTCCTCAGAATCCTTCACAAAAGCCTCCCGGATGCTATGCTAATTAGATGGTAATGAGCTCTAGGTCAGTTAAAGATCACCAGGAACTCCTTACTGTGTGTGGTCCCACCTGGGAACAGTTTCTAGCTGCAATTTGGTTCCTAGCTATAATTTAGTTCCAGCTTTCTGCTCTTGCCACCTGTTAACCCACTGTAGACATAATGAGTATGAAACTGGAAATTCTGAAGGGGATAAAAATGAACAAATGAGAAGTCAATCAAAAGCTCATGTATAAGAAACAGGATGGATCAGGTGAGAGAAACAAATTGGGGAGCACAGTTCAGAACTGAAGACTGAATGTGGAGTGCTCAGTGGACCAACTGTCTTTATACTGCCAGACTTACATACTGGAGGGGGTTTGGTGATTGAAGGACAAGTTCAGACCTGATGCAAGCTCTTGAAGTCTTACTTCATTCATTTGAACAATGGGGTATGAAAGGACTTGACCTGCCTAACTAGCAGTGGTTGAAGGAATCAAATAAGATAGTAAGTAGTAAGTAGCACATACTATATATGTCATAATACTCTCTTAACCCAAGATGTGGATACTGATATTTCGGTTTTACATGACCATTATAAAGAAGAGGTTGAGAATTAGAGGATTTGTTTTGTAAGCATCAGGCAATGTTACTCAGGCAGCTTCTTTTTCTAATCATACAGGATACTGATGCAGTTTGTAGGATAGAGTGTAAAAGTGAGGAAAGAAAATAAATTCAGGCAGTGAATAATTTTAAGTACAGGCAGATAGGTAACCACAATATTTCTTGAAATAGCTTCAACTTAATTTGGTTAAATACATTTCAATAAATTGTGATTTAAATAGTTTATTGCGAATCTCTTGTGCATGTTATAGCACTAGGCTCTTTCACACCCATCATTTCATTGAATTCCCATGATTGCCTATGAGGTAGGCATGGTTGTCATTTTTCAACAGTAACTTGAAATGTTTTCCTAGACAAGGATATTTCAGTTGTTGAGATTCACTGCCAGAAACTGTACGTGATGTTTTATTCTGTCTTGAAACATTTTTCTCATGTTATGTAGTTGCAGGCTTAATGTCATGCCCTGGACTTGGTTCATAGAGCAGCAAATGGCAGAACTGAACTGAGATCAACTGTGGAGCATTTGACAATCTACTTCAAAATAATGATCTCAGACTCTAAAGGGAAATGGTCTCAGATATAAACAATTTTGCTTGGTGAAGGCCAAGGACAAAGATAATGTTTATTCAGTTATTCTTGGTCCTCCTGAGTGTAAAGATGGCTGATCTAGATAAAGGAAAGAGACATCCAGACAGGTCATCATTCCTTAGATCCTGGCAATAGTGTGCAGGTTTTCTTTTTCTTTTTTTTTTCATATCTCCAGCGGTAGTTAAATAAGTTCAAGTCTATTTAGTTACACTGCTCTAGTTAGTTAGTTGTTCTAAGTAAATTCAATAAAAAAGAAGAGTTGACAGGCTCATACAGGATTTTAGTTATATTTAATGGGTCTTACATGTGGCCACTATCAGAGATGGTTTAGCATGACTGACATTTTGTGTTCTATAGGAAGAATAACGTTATGTGTTTGTGTGTGTGTGTGTGTGTGTGCATGCATTTATAAATGAAAGAGAAAAAAGGTTTTATTATTCCTCACTTCCACGGATAGGGCAGTAACAACACTGTTTTTGGAATGTAGTACTTTGGAAATGCAAATGGATTAAAAAATTTAACTCTGTGTGTCTTGAGTGAGTCATGATAATTTGGTTACTATTAAGGGCTAGCACTTTGAACTTTGGTTGTACTCTATATATGAATTGTAAATCTATCTGTAAGTTATTACATTGATTCTGTGTATATTTTCCATTTTCCTTCTAAAGTTTCCCTCTTATTAAATGGCTTTACAGTAATATTTCTTAAAGCATTTCTATGACCTTAAGTAGATGCAGCATGATAAAGGAAGTCTGTGATTTCAATATTATTGAAACATTATGTAAAACAAAGCTGAACAAGTTTTTTTTTTTTTTTTTTTTTTTGGTGTTTCACACTTACTCAAAACAATCTTTTTCTGGTTATTTGCATTTTAAGTCTCTAACAGGAAATTCTGATCAGTCTTTTCTATACATTTTGACCTAAAAAACAAAACAACCCAACCCTGTCCTCTGTTCCTCTTACAGAATGTCTTGAGAAACAATGGTCTTTGAGTCATGTCTTTAAGAAATATTGGTTTAAAACAAAAATCCAGTGAATGATTTCAATTTAGGGTCTGTTTAATTTTGTAGGAAAATTGCTTGTTTTCTGAACTTTTGAAAAAAATCATTGGTGACTTTTATTTACATTGTATGATAGGCTCAGGTTTTAAATATTGCTGCTGCAAAAGCTTTTGTTTACTATGTTTTAAAATTACATATGTATCCCAGGCTTCCTCCAGACGGAGGTGGTAGGTACCTTCATTATTTCTTCATGACCAATGTTGTTATTGAGAGAGAAAAGAAAGTATCACAATTTTCTACCCAGTCATTCTATTCCTATAAGTAAGAATAT
This sequence comes from Galagoides demidoff, assembly GCA_963574575.1. NCBI lineage: Eukaryota > Metazoa > Chordata > Mammalia > Primates > Galagidae > Galagoides > Galagoides demidoff. Next base: position 47,222 of record CAUYQV010029625.1, on the reverse strand, counting down.
GTTATTGAAATATCTTTGCTTATCAAAGTTTATTTTAATGTAAACATTATGCAAATAGATAATATGCAGATTACAATATGTATAATTAAGTCCCAAAACTAAAAAAGATAAGTATTTTTCATTAAAAAATAAATATCAAACTCTACTTAAAATCACTCTAGTTTGATTCTCGGTTGGGGGATGTATTAGTTGTTTTCACTGTACCTTTCCAGATCAATGCATATTTGATGGACCAACAATTGCTGAAATGGAATTGTGGATTTATGAGAAATCTAACCTGCATTGTCTTTCCTGATTGAAAAGAGGATAATTTAGGGCAGCACCTATAGCTCAGTGGGTAGGGCACTAGCCCCATATGCCAAGGGTGGTGAGTTTGAACCTGGCCCCCGCCAAACTGCAACAAAAAATAACCGGATGTTGTGGCAGGCGCCTGTAGTCCCAGCTACTTTGGAGGCTGAGGCAAGATAATTGCTTAAGCCCAGGAGTTGGAGGTTGCTATGAGCTGTGATGCTATGGAACTCTACCGAGGGAAATAAAGTGAGACTCTTACTCAAAGAAAAGAAGATAATTTAGACAATAAACAAGAATATATAAATCATGAAAATATGTGAACATATACATGCACATGTGAGCAAATTTGAAAACTTGAATAAGCATTTTTATTTTATTTATTTAGTTTTATGTCAAAATACCAATTTAGGGAGTACAAGTGTTTTTGTTCCATGGATACCTTGTATAATGCTTAAAGCAGGGCTTTTGGTGTGCTCATAAGCCTCATAAGCAAAATAGTGCTCATTGTACCTAATAGGTAAATTTTTATCCAGCACACTCCTATCCTCCCTCCTTGGTTTCTGATATCCTTGATAACGCTTTGTGGTCACATGTACCCATTGTTTAGCCCACACTTATTAGTGAGAATATATGGTGTTTTTTTCCATTCCTGAGATACTTAGGATTATTTCCATTTAAATTTCTGTAAACAATATTATTCCTTTTTATGACTGGTAGTATTCCATAGTGTGTATGTATATACACAGCATGTTCTCTCTATCCACTCATGAGTTGATGGACACTTAGGTTGATCCACATCTCTGCCATTGTGAACTGTGCTAAGCATTTGACTACATGTATGTTTTCATAAAATGGCTTTATTTCTTCTAGGTAGATACCCAGTAGTGGAAATTCTGGATCAATTGGTAGGTCTATATTTATTTCTTTGGGGGAATTTCCATACTGTTTCTCACAGAATTTGTGATAATTTTCAGTCCCATCAATAGTGTATAAGCATTCTCTCTGAGTCCATACCAGCATCTATTATTTTTTGACTTTTTAATAATGGCCATTCTGATAGGGATAAGGTGGTATCTCATTATAGTTACAATTTGCATTTAACTGATGATTAGTGTTGAGGTTTATTTCATGTTTGCTGGCCATATATTTACCTTCTTTGGAAAAATTCTGTTTACATCTTTTACCTGCTTTTTGATGGAGTTGTTTGTTTTTAATTGCTTATTTCAGTTATTTGTAGATTCTAGATATTAGACCTTTGTGAGATGTTTAGTTTGAAAATGTTTTCTTTCATTCTATAGGTTGCCTATTCACTCTGTCAATTATTTCCTTTATCTGTGAAGAAGACTTTTAATCAAGTCCTATTAATTATTTTTATTAATGCTGCAGTTGCTTTTGGTGTATGAGTCATGCATTCTTTGCCTAGACCAATGTCTAGAAGAGTTTTCCCAATGTTTTCTTCAAGATTTTTGTGGTTTCATTCCTTATATAATATTTAAGTCTTTTATTTAATCTTGAATTAATTTTGCATATGGTATGAAATAGAGGTCCTATTTCATTCTTCTGCATTGGCTATCCAATTTTCTCAGGACCGTTTACTGACTACAGCTTGTTTTCCCCAGTGTATAAGGTGGTCTGCTTTGTTGAAGATCAGTTGGTTATAGATAGATGGTTTTATATCTGAGTTCCTTATTCTGCTCCATTGGTCTGTCTCTCTACTTTTATACCAATAACATGCTATTTTTGTTCTTTATAGCAGTGTAGTATAATTTGAAGTCAGGTAACACAATGCCTCCATACTTGATCTTTTTGCTTAAGATTGATTTGGCTACTTGGGCTCTTTTTTGGTTCTAAACTAAGGGTAGTATTACTTTTTCTAGATCTATGAAATATGAGGTTGCCATTTTATTGGGAATTGAGTTGAATTTGTAAATCACTCTGGCCGGTTCAGACATTTTAAGTTAAGTATATTCCTAGGCATTTTATTTTCTTTGAGGCTATTGTTAATGGTATTGATTACGTTGAGTCTCAGCTTGTTGTTAATATATAGAAATGCTGCTGATTTGTGTACATTGATTTTATAACATGAGGCTTTGCTGAATTTACTTATCAATTCTAGGAGTCTTTAGGGTTATCTACATATAAGATCATATCATCAGCAAACAGGGATAGTTTGGCTTCCTCTTCCCTGATTTAGATGTCCTTTTTAAAAATTTTGTTTATTTTTCTTACTTATACATTAGGTTTCCACTTTTGCCTTCACAGAATTAAAAAGGCTAAATTTAATGGCAATAACAATGTTTAACATAAGGACTGAGAACAAAAACCTTATAAAGAATGAATAAAGATAAATACATTCAGAAAAGAATCAGACAGATGATTGCTGCAACAAAATATTAAGCAATAATAATAGTAATAATGCAAATAAAGTAACATTCACATTGTCAGATAGAAGTATGTCTATTATAGAATACTTTGATCAGTTAACTTTTTTATCTTATTTTGTTTTTTCCAAAGTCTCAGAAAAATAGACAACTAATATGTATAAATAAAAGTAAAAGATGATTTCAAAAAAACAGATCATGCCAAATCTTATAGATAATAGAAAAAGAAATACTTTAATACTTTTTTTTCTTTTTCTTGCCAGATTGCTAAGGCAAGGACTTCCAGCACTATGTTCAATAGAAGTGGTTACAGTGAGAACCCTTGTCTTATTCCATTTCTCAGGGAGAATGTTTTCAGCTTTCTCCATTCAGTATGATGTGGTCTGTGTATTTGTTGTATGCGTATATGGCTATTATAATTTTGAGGTTTATTCTTTCTATGACGAGTTTGTTCAGTTTTTTCTTTTTCTTTTTTTTTTTAATAATGAAAGGGCACTCGATTTTGCTGAATTCTTTTTGAATATCTTGAGAAGATCGTGTGGTCTTTGTTTTTAGTGTGGTGAATCACATTTATTGATTTTCCTGTGTTAAACCATCCTTGCCTTCCTGGGATGAAATACAATTGATCATGGTGGATATCTTTTTAAAATGTTGTTGAATTCAATTTGCTAATGTTTTGTTGAGTTTTACATCTGTGTTCAGAAGGGATATTGGTTTGTAGTTTTCTTTTTCTGTTATGTCCTTTTCTGAAGGGATAGTTTCCATAGAATAGATACCAGTTCTTCTTTGTAGGTCTGGTAGAATTGGTCTTTGTAGAATTCTGGTAGAATTGGGTAGAATTGTGAATCCATTTGGTCCACAGCATTTTTTTATTGGGAGTTATTTTTATTACTGCTGTGTTCTCACTGTTCATTATTGGCCTATTCAGAATTTTAATTTCTTCCTTATTTAGTCTTATGAAGTAATGTGTTTCCAGGAATGGTTCCATTTCCTCTAGGTTTTTTAGTTTGTATAGGTTTTGATAGTACACATCTGTGGTAGCAGTGGTAATGTCTCATTTTTCATTTCTGATTGAGCTTGTTTGAGTTTTTTCTATTTCTGGTTAATCTGATTAGTGATGTCTCAACTTTGTTTATCATTTTGAATAACCAACATTTTGTGTAATTGAGTCTTTGTATTTTTATTTTTTGTTTTCTATTTCATTTATTTCTATCTTGAGCTTTGTTATTTCTTTTCTTCTGTTAGCTTTGGGTTGGGTTTGTATTTCTTTTTCTAGTCTCTTGACATAGGACATTAATTGTTAATTGTGATCTATATGTCATTTTGATGTAGACATTTAAGACTTTGAATTTTCCCCTTTGGATTTTTTTTTTACTATATCTCACAAATTTTGAAAGCTTGTGTCCCCTTTGTCGTCAGTTCAAAGAATCTTTTGATTGCCATCTTAATTTTATTATTGACCCAAGGATAATGTAGCTTATATCGAAGAATTAATATACTTTTAAATGGTCAGAAATAGATTGGAATAAGGATGATAAACTAGATGAATGGAATTGAAGAGAAAGTTGAAAACCAACAGAAAGAAGCCAAAAACACATTTTAGGGCATGACTGAAACATGAAAAATTTGGCTAAAGAGATAGGTGACATAGAAAAGATATAACAGAAAGTAAAGAAATTAAAAAGTCATTTAGGTAACTGCAAAATAGAGTAGAACATTTTGACAAGAGGGTGGTCCTAGCAGAAGAATCTCAGAGCTTGAAAACAAGGCTTTCAAACTACCCCTGTCAGTGAAAGGTGCAGAAAACATAATAAAGAATAATGAACAATCATTCAGAGAAGCATGGGACTATGTGAAATGAGGATTTATATAAATTATAGGTATCCTGCCAGGAAAAAAAGAAAAAAGTATGGAAAACCTATCTGAGGGAATTACTGAGGAAGATTTTTCTCCTATTACCAGAGGTTCAAATATCCTGACAATAGATGATCATTAAACACTGAGAAGATTAATAACAAATAGGCATTTCCAAGAGACATAGTTGTCAACCTGGCCAAATCAAAATGAGAGAAAATTTTACATACTCCAAGATGAAAGAAACAGAGTAATCTATTGATATAAAGGAAAAGCCAACAGGCTGACAACAGACTTCTCAGTGATGACTGCACAAGCCAGAAGGTATTGGGGCCCCACATTTAATCTTCTTAACAGAACAACTGCAAGCCAAGAATTCTGTAGCCTACAAAACTAAATTGCACAAATGATGGAGAAATAAAGACTTTTCCAGACAAGCAAACACTAATGGGATGGGTATCTATTGTGCTATCTCTTGTACTATGCACTTTTGAGCCTATGGGAAATGCTCAAAAGAGTATAGTACAAGAAACAGCACAATAGATACCCACCAGTATAAAAATACACAAAAGTTATAACTCACAGCTCTTTGAAACAATAGCACAAGAGGAGACACAAAAATGATAAAGTATCATCTGACACAAACAGAAGGGCAACCCATAGATCAATACTAACACTCAATGTGAATGGCCTGAATGTCTTACTCTAAAGATATAAACTGCCCAAGTGGCTAAAAAAACAACCCAAGTGTTTTCTCTCTCAAAGAAATACATCTAAATGACAATGCCTCACATAGACTCCAGGTTAAAGGATGGAAAATAATATTGCATTCAAATGGAAACCAAAAGTGAGCAGGTGTAGCCATTGTCACACAAGGAAAAAGAGACTTTACGTCAACAATTGTAAGGGGAAAGAAAAAAGACAAAGTCCTTACATAATGAATGGTAAAGGGAGCAACCCAACAAGGAGACATAACAATCCTAAATACATATGTACCTAATACATGAGCTCCCAGTTTCATACAGCAAATTATTCCAAACATAAGCAAATAAATAAACAGTAGTGTCTTAATTGCTGGGGACTTCAACGCTCCATTGAAGTGTTGAAGAGCTAGACAGATTATCCGAGCAAAAAATGCATTAAAAAAAACTGGAATCTAGAACACATGGGCCTAATAGACATTTATAAAAAATTCTACAAAAAAACTACTTAATATACATTTTTCTCAGAAGCACATGAGACATTTTCCAAGTTCGAGCATATCATAGGCCACAAAGCCAATCTCAGCAAATTCAAAATAATTAAATTCATATACCATGTATCTTCTAAGACCACAGTGGGATAAAACTAGAAATCAGTTTTAAGAGAAACACTCAAAACTACACAAAATCATGGAAATTAAAAAATCTGCAGCTGAATGATTATTCCAAATTTATATATAAATATAATGTTACATGTAAAATTTAATTTATATAAATTGATGTATTGTACAAAATTTATAAAAATTCTAAATGTACATTAAATAATTTAGAGTAAAGCTCTAAACATTCAACCTGGCAGGATAAAATATAGTAAATGTATTTATGTCCAAAGTTTAGGAAATAATTTCTTAAACCAAATATCTTAGGAAGTTATAACAAATGACAAATAATTGATAAGTTTTATAAAACTTGTAGAAGTCCTAAATATACATTAAAGAATTTATTATACCTTAACATCCTACACATTCAAAATATTAGAATAATATATAGTAAGCATATTTATGACTTAGGGTAAAGAAGATTTCTTAAGTCAGATACATCAAGAAATTATAAAGACAGACAAAATTTAATATGTTTTATAAAGTTTAGAAACTTCTTAAAAACACACTCATGTAGCCAAAAGATGGGCAACAGAAGGGATTTGTGATATATACAACAGATCAATAGTAACTAGCCACAAAAATTTAACTATTAATATATGCTACAATTTGAAAAAAAAAAAAGGGAAACAATTCAATAGACACATGGACAAAACATGTGAACAAGTAACCACAGGAGGAAACCCAAAGGCAACGAACATTTGAAAAGATGATTGACTTTATTTGATAATCCAAAAAAGCAAAATGAAAAAGGAGAGTATTTAAAATCCAATCACAACAGATTATAAAGAAACAGAACATCAGGTGTTTTGGAAAATGTGGGGAAATGCTAATGATAGCACAAATTGGAGCATGCACTTTGTAAAGTATTGTGACAATGTCTCTTAAAGTGGAAAATGCATATACACTATGGCCTGACAATTCTATTTCTGAATATATGTCCTAGATTAGATTCTAGGGTATATAATGTTGCAAGTGTCATTATTGCTTATCAGACAGAGAAAAAACTTCAAATGTTCCTACAAGAAAAATGAATCAAAAAGCTGTTTATTTAAGATATAATAAAGCAGTCAAAAAGAATGGACATAAAAAGGGATATACACGGTGTCCATAAAGTTTTTGTGCAATTGAAAATGGTTTAACATAGTGAGTTGCACACGAACTTTACCCTGTGTATGGATAGATTTTAAGACACATAAGTTAAAATAAAAACAAAAAGAAACTTTGTAGAAAGTTGCATGGAGCATATTGACGTTTCTGTAAATTAACCCCACCCTACAGTATTATGTGTATATTATTATTTATAAATATATTTTGATTAAAAGTGTATAAAATGTGAATTACATACTCAAGAAATAAAGGACAGTGATCAGTGTTGGGGGTAGAGAGAGTTATAGTATTGGGTCGGGGTTCAGAGAAAAGTCCAATGTTATCTGCAGCATTTTAAATCTTTTACAAATATGAAGATCTGAATCAGATATGATAGACTGTTGACATTAACTCTTGGTGGTAGGTATATATTTGTTGGGAATAAAGTTTCAAAAACATTACAAAGAAGAGATATTCTTAATATTAACATGATTACACAGCTCATTGAGCCCTTTTTAACATTACCTTTTCCTACTACTCTGCTTGCCATCATAGTTTTCCTGCATGTTAGCATCTAGAGGGCTGCAATTATTATTACCAATTTAGAAAAAAATGATTAAATGTACACATTCAACATTCCTTTAGTTGTTGCCAACAACAACGGTTCTTATTACCTTCCAATTGACATCTCTTTCTTGAGCCTGCAAGTACCTCAGTGTATTTTTCTTATAATCCAATATTACCAGAACTTCATTTTAGAAATATATTTCCAAAAGAAATTATATTTTTGAAATAGAGATGCAAAACCAAAAATATTTCAAAGTATATATCAAAGAAACTGTAAAAATCTTGCTTTGAGTGGCTCAAAACAAAATTAGAAAACGTTGCATGGGTGTTGTGAAAGGGAAAAGGAGTTTTATGGATCGCTCAATGAGGTGGTTCAAATTTCCTGTGAGGCCAAAAAATGACATATCATAACACTAGGAAAGTTAGCACGTATGCGGTGCCTTGAAAGTGCATAGCTTTGGAGTGAAATAGGCCAGTGTTCGCTTTTTTTTTTTTTTTTCCTGGGCTGTCATTTATAAAATTCTATAGTCTGAGAAATTCTACCTTTCTCATGCCAAAGAATGCAGTTGTACCATAAACAGAGTTTCAAAAAGAAAAAGGGCTATTCCTGTATCAAAAGCTGGAACTCTCCCAATCTTGAATAAATAAATGATGATAGTTCTTTTTGTCAGTTATTCAGTGAATTTATGAAGGGTGGTCTCTATGCTTGTCTCATTCATTTCAATCAATTTTCACAGATTATCTGGAGTATGCAGAACACTGAGATTTATAGGGAGGTGAGAACTCTCATTCTCTGCATTTCCAAAGTAAAAGTGGCCAGTAAGCTTGTAAAAGAAGATAGTTTTCAGCATATTTGAGAGAAAATATAAGCCAACAGGACTTCAAAGTGCTGGAATCTTCAATAGTGAATGTGTTTTTTAAATTTAACTTCATGAAATGGTATCCTCTTCCCCCAAAGATGGTAGGAAAAAGGACCATTTCCCTTCCTGATATCTTTGTTATTGGTTCCCTAAATTTCCTTGTGCTTAAAAGCCACAGCGCTACACAGGAAGAAAGTTTACAGAGTCCTATCATTTCTAAGTGTAATTCAGGGACATTTAATAAAATATACCATTCATTCTCTTGTAATGCTTTATAAATGAGCCTTTCCATCCTGCTACAAGGAACAAAGAAAATAATGGCATAGAGGGGACTGTTGTGTAGGAAAGTACTGCAGATTTGACCTTACTATTTTTTTAAGTTAACATTTAGCCTTCTCTGATATTTTATAACAGTAAAGCCTCAAGTTCTGTATTGGGGAAGGACCTTCAGTTCTGTGCTGCCTGGGGTTCCATCTTTTCACTCCTTATTCTGATGAGAAACCAGGGCTTGACTTACTGTGCTATGCTAAACAAAAGGCATTTCTTCCATCACCAACTATAGAAAAAATGAGACTCATGATAAAAAAAAAAAATAAAAGAAACCTACCTGACAGAAAGCAACAATATGTGTTTGAAATTTCTACTATAATAAGCCAACCTCTATTTACATTCTCCCACATCCAAATCTAGGCCAACCGTCCATTTGAGCCTGGCATCCTTTTTCAGAGTTAAAAAGCCTCATGAAGAGAAAGGGCACATACCCCAGGCTCTCTTCTTGCTTTAGAGCCTTTGTGGATTTCATTCAAACTGATAGAGCGTTTTGAAAATGTTTCTTTATGATTTAATTTTCCTGAGGTTTTATTGATAAAGATAAATTATATGAAGAGCTATAGAGCTATACTACGTATTAGTGTGGCTGATTTTCTTTCAAAGAAGCATTTCAAAAGCCATGATACAGGAGACAGGAAGAAATGTCTGCACAGTCTCTATTAACTTCCCAGTAGCAAGTGTTCTCTCACCTTTCTATACCCAGAGATACACATCTCTGCTGCCCCTTGGAGCCTGGTGTTTGTAAGTCACGGAACAAGAAGAGCACCTGGCGTGGGCTGAGTGTCATCTACCCCAGTTCATGCCTACACGGAAACTCAGAATGGGACTGTACTTGGAATTAGAGTCTTTACAGAAGTGATCAATTAAGAATCTTGAGAGGAATTATCCTGAATCTAGGGTGTCCTTGTGAGAACACTGGTGTTTTGATAAGAAGACGGGAGTTCACGTAGAGACACAGAAGGTGATATGAAGATTGAAGCAGAGATTACAGTGATGTGTCAGCAAATGAAGGATGAGCAAGGCATAGGACAGTTCTTCCTTCAGAGCTTCTAAGGAGCCAACCCTGATGGCAGCCTGAGTTTGGAATTCTGGCCTCCTGAACTGGGAAAGGATAGATTTTTATTATTGAAAACCACCCAGTTTGTTGTATTTTGTTACACCATCCATAGAAAATAAATATTCACATGTATTTTTTTTCTAAAGAAATTTCTTGTCTCCCCCCGCCCCCAACTATTATGCTGTAATACTTAAGTGTTCTGGGATAAGTTAGATGAGAACATTGCAGGTGTAACTCTTGAAAGTTACATTCCATACCATGGACTACCATGCAGCCATAGAAAAGATAGAGACTTTACATCTTTTATGTTTACCTGGATGGAGCTGGAACATAGTATTCTTAGTAAAATATCTGAAGAATGGAAGAAAAAGTATCTAATGTACTCAATACTACTATAAAAGCAACATATAATCACCTACACATATATACAAATAATAAAACATAACTATAGTCTAGAAAGAAAGAGGGAAGAGGAAGAAGAGGGGAGGGGAGGGGGGAGGTTGGGAGCAGGGAGGGTATATTTGATGAGACCTCACCTAAGGTACATAATACCATGGTACATTTCAAAACTATTAAGAGTAGACTATAAATGTCTTACCACAACAAATAAGCAAGTGAGGTGATGGGTACGTTAATCAGTTCAATGTAAGCATTCCACATTGTGTATCAATTCAGCACATAATACCCCATAAATGCAGTAATGTACACAGTCATGATTTAATTTAAAAAAAAAAAAGAAAGCTATAATCAACTAAATCTAAAGTTGTAGAAAGAACTTTTCCACAGCGGTAAATCAAACATCTAGTGTCATATGATCCCGACAATTGAAAATTATATTGTCTGGGCTCTCCATGGAGAAAACTTTATATATATGTGTGCATATATATATTTAGCTGATCCTGGGTTTCCAGTGTAACACTGGAACACTGGGGGAAGTTGTTTAACCTCCCTCTCAGTTAAGTTTTCTTATGTGTAGAACTGGGTAATGGTTGTGTTGCTCACACATACAAATGTATAAAGAGTGATTAAAAGCAAAAATGAGCTCAAAGTAGTACACGGATGACAGTACACACTCAATAAATACTAACTTTTATTTTTGGTGTTGGCATCACCAGTATCAATCAGCCATTCAATTAATCAAGAAATACTGAACAGCTACAGCATGCTGGGTGCTGCTCCACCTGTTGGGGATACATCTGAGCCAAGGCAAAGTTTTTGGTCTTAATGGATTTATTTTCTAGTAGGTGAATGTGGTTGGCAGAATAGTGTTTCCCCAGAGCTATCCATGCTTTAAATTCCTAATTCTGTGACTCTGTTAGTTTATATGGCAAAGGGGAAGAAAAGACGGCAGATGAAATTAAGTTTGCTGATTAGCTGACTTTAAAATAGGGAGAGTGGCCTGGATTATCCAGGTGGACCCAATGTAATCACAAAGTTCCTCACACGTGGAATGGGGAGGGAGAAGTTAACGGAAGACATGACTGTGGAGCAAAGCATGCAAAGATGTGCACTGCTGTTTTTGAGAATGCGGGAAGGGGCTGTGAGCCAAGGAATGTGAATGGCCTCCTGAAGCTGGAAGAGGCAAGGACACAGGCTCCCCCTACAGTCTCCAGGAGGAACTCAGTCTGCTGGTGCCTGCATTTCAACCTGTTGAACCCATTTTGTATTTTTGACCTTCAAAACTGCAAGGTAAAAATTGTGCTGTTTAAGCTGCTAAACATGTAGTAATTTGTTACAGCAGCAACAGAAAACTATTATAGGGAAGAAAGAAAACAAACACCTAAACAGATAATAAAAAAGATAGGGTCATTTTAGCTTTGGTAAGATAAAAATGACAGTATGTTAAGACTTTCTTCCTCTTTCAAGTCTTCCTTCACTCCTTGGTGCCCTGCTCCAGGGGAAGCACAATTCCTGTGAGTTTCCATTGCATACTGTAATCCTCTGTTGTTACACTCATCTGTTTTGTTTTGGTATCTCAATAACTTATGAGTTCCTGATGACAGGGACTTGGTCTTTTCTGTATCTTCCTGGCATTGGCCTGAGCATTGCTCATCCTCAGCACCTGATTGCTGAGTGAATAAGGAACAGAAGATAGCTTCTCAATAAATCCAAATGCATCACCAAGGAAGAAACAGGTCAAATACTTTCCTTCTTTCTGCATCTTTGATGGGAAGGAAGACTTTGGACAATGAATGACTAGATGAAGCTAGTGCATCACTTGATCCCAGCATTTCAAAGCTATCTCCAGAGAGAGGTCTTTGGGCTTGGGTGGAGAGTTATTTGTGTATGAGCTCCCAAACTAATACACATGGACAGGTATCCATTCTTGTTTCCTGGGGGCCTAGGAATGTACCCTATGTTTGAATGATGGCTCCTTTAGCTCCTTTGTTATGCTGATGAAGAAACTGAGGCTCCCTGTTGTTAAGTGATGTGCCTAAAGTTACACAAGAATTCAGTAGCAAGGCCAGTATCAGACCTCAGATATTTTGAATCTAGACCACTGTTTTATTTTGTTTTTGCCCCTCTTGGACGCGAACTAATAATTTAGAAATAAAACTAATTCTTAATAAGTGACTAATTATTTACAGTTGTCCTCTAACTGACCCTGAGTGGCTAATAAAGTGAAATAATTTGAGTGTTGTCAGAGTGTGTCTCATGCTTCTCAGCTGCTCCTGTTTCACAAAGCCATAAAGCACTGACCTCACACTCACCCAGGAAGGCATCATGAACTGACTGACGCTCATCTCTGCATCACTGACCTCTGTGAATGGTTTTCTGGAAAATTTTTTAAAAGCCTTTTGCACAATGAATTCTTAACTAGCTTCTTAATTTGTGAAATGGAATGTAAGTTCTAACAATTGTAAGAGAAAGGAGACATTTGCTTGCCACATGCCGCCATTAGAACAGGTGCAGTGACAAGGCTTACAAAGTAAAAGAATAGGTATAACTCAGTGTTTTCAACCCTTTTTTATCTCACGGCACACTTGAACCTATAGTTAAACTTCCACAGCTTTTTTTATGTTGATAAAAAAAAAAAGAATATATTTACTGTGCTTTGAAATTCTTTTGAAAATAATTTAATTAATGATCCTTAAAAATTTCTGTGGCACACCTAAGATCCTCCCATGGCACACAGATTGAAAATCCCTGGTGCTTGTATTGTTGCACCAGCCCTATTTCCCCAGGCAGATACAGAAGCTTCAGTTTCCTTTCCTGGATGAACATGGATGCACTTCCTCAGTTTCCAGGTAACCAGGAAACTATAGAAGCAGGCAACCAGGGTCTTAAAGACAATCCAATCCAATCCTCTCATCAAAATGAAGAAGCTGAAACCCAAAGAATTTAAACAACCTTTCCAGGGGGAAGTGGTCAACAGGAGAGGAAGCTGGGCTTAGGACTCAGGGTCTACAGGTACAGTGGGTTTTTCACACTCTCTATCCCTTTGTCCTGTAAATTTTGTTCTATTCCTTCTCCATCCCTGCCTTATCTCATTGTTCATCCCCTCCACCCATCCAATAGAAGAGCTATGAACTGTGTTTGAGATTGGCTTTTGTTCGATTTAGAAAGAAATTATTCATTTGACTGGAACTATGGGAGCTGTCAAGGTGTCTTCAAAAAACCTGATATGTTGTTTGAGGGATGGAATGGGAAGAATAAAGCCATTCGAGTTCAGCCCATCAAAAACTAGATTCTGCTAGTCCTCTTCAGTATAGGGCATCATTCATTTACCCTGTCTCCACGGCTGTTGTGAGGGTGACTGTGGACAATGGAGGGTGGAGTTATTTGTATTTTAACTTAGAATTTATTGAGTTCACTGATCCTCTTGTTCTTGTTGTTCTCTCCTTGCACTTTTCTGTGTATCAAAAGCACATCTAATTTTTTTTCTTTGTTTCTTTATTTGGAAAATTAGGATGATAATGAGCCTTACTTTGCAGTTTACTATAGCGATGAATGAAATGAAGGTATGAAAGTGGTTAGGATGGTGGCTAATACGTAGTAAACTTTATATAATTGTTAAATGCTTTTGTCCTCCTTGTCATTGTGATCCTACAATATCTAGCTCAAATCTCTTTTTCATGGCTAGCTTTTCTGAGCACTCCAGAGGGAAGTAACATTTCTCCTTATCAACTACCATGGTATGTATAATTTATGCTTATCTGAGATAATATTCTTAGTCATTTTTACCATATGCATATTATTTCATTCAACAAATAATTAATTGAGCATCCGCAATGAACCAACATTATGCCATGCTTGGTGAGCACAACCACATAGTCCCTGTTCTCAGAGAGTTTACAGTGTCGTGTCCTAATTTGCTATTGAATAGATCATGCTAATATTATCTGCAAGCAATAACCTACCTAAAACAGAATGCAGATTCTTTTGCCACAGTAGTGAATGAGAAAGTATCAGGTCAGGAAACAGTAGCTTTTCGTTTGTGTCTACCAAGTATAAAAACTTGGTAGTTTTTATACAGTTATATCACCTGAGGACAATTGTAGGTTTTCAGAATATCTAATCTTTTCTGTGGTATAGGGAAATCATGAACTTCCTGATGTTCTTGGGTGGGAGACTCTAGGAGCAGGTGTCCAATGACCCACATAGTTCATCTCTTTTTCCTGCCCAGGGATTCCTACCTCATGACATTGCCATTGTTCTGACTTTCTGCAGCCATTTATGTAACAGCCCAATATCCTGAGCACTTGAGTGGTCATTTTTTGATTTAGACAAGTGAACAAACCTTGAACTTGGGCTTGAACTTATTTCTGTCCATAGCAGCCTTTGATATGACTAGAGTGATTTTACTGAAGCATTGACTCTTCATTATAATTTTCTGCGAAGACCATGTGCCCAGACTTAATAAATTTCCCTTTTCTTTTGGCATGTTCCTTTGAGGCCTGCCTCAAATATTAGTTCTTGTGCTCTTTGCACTTTACCACCTTCTTTCTTTCAGTAGAAGTACTTGGTTTCTTCTACTAACTGGATTGTACTAAAATCTCACTCTTTCCATTGGTTTAGAATTTTAAAAGTTCTGTTGACTGTGGGGATCCATAGGATCTATTTCCTCCTTTACCTCTCCATCCTTATCTCATCATTCTCTCCCCACTGTCTGCTAAGTGGCAGCCCCGTCTGCCTTCTCTGGTGGTTTCCCCAGAGGCAGCTCCTGTCAGCCTTCTGCACTGGCTTATCCCTGTGCCTGAATACATTTGCCTTTGGCACCATCCTCATCCCTACTGTATCAGCTTCCCTGACCCTGTTACTTAAAACAGGCTTTTCTGAGTTACAAAACCTTGCTTATTTCTTTCAGAGTATTTATTATGATCTTTATTTGATGACTGTATCTCTCTAACACAGGCATGTAGCTCTGTGGGGATAGGAACTCTATCTTGCTTATTACCATGTTCCCTCCACTCAGCACAGTACATGGCACATGGCAAACAGTCAAGACAGTTTGATGTTGCTGACAAATAGACAAGATGGCTTTGGACCAAAAATTTCCACTAATACATGGTTATCAACTATGGTGTACACTACAAAGAAAAAAAAAAAAACCTCAGATCTTTGAGGTCCTCTAACAGGGAGTTAGAGTGGCCTCCCTGAGAAAGCATTGTTTAACCTGACATCTGGGGAGCGAGCAGTGTGTCCACAGGAAGGGCAGAGAGCATTTCTCAAGTGAGGGGGAAGAGCGTGTGCTCAGGCTCTGGGATGAGAAGCAGCGTGATACTTTCAATAACCTACAGGAAGCCCAGCACGTCTGGAGTCCAGGACACCAGCAGAAGGTGGACGCCAAGGGGTGCATGGACAGTGCACACAGCTTCCCCCGTTCCATAGCAGATCCCTATGTGGGGGTTAAGTCAGTGTCTGTATGGGATGGCATGCAGGGATGGGACAGGCAATGTCCCTTTTTTGTTTGTTTGTGTTTTTTTTTGTAGTGTTTCTGGTACAACGGCTAACAGATAGAAGGAGGTCAATTAGTGATTATTATTCAAGCAGAAGCAGTTTGGAGTTAGTGCTTCTTCCCAAAGTCAGCTCATATGCAGCATCTGAAAATCAAAAATTAAAGACAGGAGCTGTTTCTGTAGGGAGGCTGGCTGCTGTAATTGTTGGTGAAAGGAGTGTGCCTGGAATTCCTTCTTCTGTCAGAAAACCTTCATCAGTCTCATTCTGTTCCTCATGCCTCAGTGATCTCAACTTTCATGAAAATGTCTATGTCTAAAAAGCTAAATGGAATAATCTTACTAAGTAAAGAATTTTATGAAAATTAAATTTTGCTTTTTAGTGTAGAAGAATTATCTATTGTCTTTTCAAAGGTGAAAATGAGCAGTGGTTTGTGCTTTGGTTAAGGGAAAAATACTCAAACTATTACCAACAAAAAGCTTTCTCTCCAAATTTTATTTATTTCTATTTAAAAAAATCTTCGATAATCAAAAGAATTAGTTTTAAAGGTAATAGAATGGAGACAAAATGCTTTCCTTTTAAGCCATGCTGTCAAGATCTGCTTCTGACACCACTTGTCAGGGCCCAGAACTGTCAGGGCCCGGCTTAGGTAGGTTCCAGATGCAGACTGCTAACCTACCTTGCTCAGGAACAGTTTCTCTTAGATGCTTGAGGGCTATCTACTTTAGCTGGAGAGAGAGAGAGAGAAAGAGAGAGAGAGAGAAAGAGAGAGAAAGAGAGTGTAAAGCAGTCTTCTTAGAATAGATAGATTTTAGTCTTTGGCAGAACTTGGTAATCTTCAGCTGAGAGACGCAGTGCTGGCATTCTGCAGGCAGGAGAGGAGACAGAGTCAGAGTAAGTGTGTCCGTGTCAGAATGCGCAAGCTTTTTGACTGCCTGCTCTTCCAGACTAATATAAGGCTGAACTCGTGCCTCTCAACACCACAGGTGTAGAGACTGCCAATTCACCAATGCTCTCATCTCACGAGCTCTCTTATGCTTGTTAGAACTAAATCTCTCTCCATGCCCTTTTCGCCAAGGTGTTCCATTACAGGTATTTCTTATAACTCTCACTCCTTCCAGCCATAAGCTATACAGGCTGCTACACCATGCATTATATTGTTTTGTGAGTTTACAGTTCTTTGAACATTTCTTGCTAAAAGATTCTAACTTCAAGTTAGACTCAAGAAGAATGAGGACATTCAACAGATTTAAGTACCAATAGTTAGTAGGAACATGCAACTTATTTATTATTTGAATAGTAATAACACTAAAGCATTTTATAAGGAGCTTTGCTCTACAGCAGTGGTTCTCAACCCTCCTAATGCCACAACCCTTTAATGCAGTTCCTGTGGGTCACGACCCACAGTTGAGAACTGCTGCTCTAATTATTTGTCAGTGATTTAAAAGCAGACGACATTAAAATTCACCAAAGAAAAGCTTGCTACTAATTTATTTTAAAATTTGCCTCGCTTGGTCAGTGCTATGAAGTTCAAATTAACTATAGACAAGAAATGAATTCTAATAAGACAAAATGGAACTGTATACTCTTGTCGCCATGTTTAATTGTACTATACACCTGTAAGATAGAATGTTATTAAATGGTGACTCTGGCTGTGCTGGGTCACCCAGTGCCTGTATGAGGTTTTCATGTAGCCTTAGTTGATTTGACTAGCTTCAAGGATTATACTCCAAATAATTTTTTAAATGAAAGGGAGAAGTGGATAGAAATGTCTTCATTTTTCATCTTGTAGGTGGACTTTCAAGGGTTTAATGGAATCCTTTATCCTGTTTCCATTTAACCAAACTATTTTTTTCTTAGATTACACTCCCCAAGTGCTCATGGAAAATTTTAAACAGAGATTGAAACTTTTGGTTTATTCTGTGTTATTTTATTATGCAGTTTGTATTTTTAAAGAAAGTGCTGCTGATGATAGAAGAGAGTAATTAGAATAAATTATAAAATTCTCATTAAAAATTTACTTATAACTAATGACTACTACTGATACCTAAATTTGGATTAATGCCAGAAGGAGGAATGTTGAAAAATGATATTTTTATTATGGACTTAATTTCCTGATCCATCACTTACTTCTCTCCCCTGCGTTCCTTTTCATTTTGGTATGACAAATCCTTTGGCACATAAATCTTGGAGGAGATGGTAGAGTATATTATTCACTCTGCAAAGCATACTAATACACAAAAATACTCTGTTTATTAAGTACAGTGATTGACCAGAATTGATTCAAATCATATGCATGCAAGTGCAAATAATTTTCTTGCCCAGGAGAGATTTCTTAGCACTTGCCAATCTTTTAAAACTGAATGGCAGTATTTATGACTGACTTAGAAATATGGTTTTTATATCTGGAGAATAAGATCGATGCTTTTCAATGAAGTAAATACCAACGGTACAGAGTGGCTAAAACCTAATGGGTTCCTGATTAATCAGCTCTCTTTCCTTTTGCTATGGCAGCTCTCAACATTTAGTCCTCAGACCATCAGTGTCTGTGTCACCCAAGAATCTGTTAGCAATGCAAATGTGGGGGCACCTACCCCAGGAGCCCTCTAGGTGATTCTAATGCCTGCTAGAGTTTGAGAATCTCTGCTCTAGAAGTTGAAATGTTTTGAACTTTCACAAATGTTTTAGGATTTGGCTTAAGAAAAATGAACCTTAGTCCTGCTTATTTTCTCTTTAACACTTTTCCTAACACAAGTAGACATTTATTGACTTCTTCACAGTGTATTTTGCTAAGTGCTAAGCTCTTTATCTCAATTGTTACTCACATATACTATTATATACCCATTATAGAGATGGAAACATTGAGGCTTTTTTTTATTAAATCATAGCTGTGTACATTAATGCTATCATGCGGTACAGTGTGCTGGTTTTATATACAATTTGAAATACTTTCATCAAACTGGTTAATATAGCCTTCATGGCATCCTCTTAGTTATTGTGTTAAGACATTTATATTCTACATTTAGAAAGATTCACATGTACCCTTGTAAAATGAACCATAGGTGTGGTCCCACCAATCACCATCCCTCCACCCACCCTCCCCCCTTTCCTCCCCTCCCTCTCCCCTTACCCCATATTCTTGGTATAATTGGGTTATAGCTTTCATATGAAAGCTATGAATTAGTTTCATAGTAGGGCTGAGTACATTGGATGCTTTTCTTCCATTCTTGAGATACTTTGCTAAGAAGAATATGAAACATTGGGGCTTTAAGAAGCTTACAAGTTGCTAGAGATTCCCTAGCTGGTAAAGTTAGGTTGTATTCCAATCCAAGCAGTCTGATATTTGAACTTCATCACTGTTCTGCAAAACTCTTTATTACTAATTGTAGCGTAGCCAAACCTACTAATAAAATCTGTGCTAACAAATCTATTAGATTCCCCTTTACACTGTGATATGTCTGGTCATAATCCCAAATGGATAATTGCATTCTGGGAGTGCATGAGTTTTAAGTTTCATTTGTACTAGTGTCTTGCCCCCAAAAGTTGGAGCTGGTAATAACCTTGAAAAGGTACTAGCTAACATAATTTCACTCTGGCTCCATGTTCATAGCAAATGCACATGGAATACAGATAGTTCATTTCCTGGAAAACAATGATGTATGACTTGGAAAATGACAAGGACTCAGCAAATCAGTAAAGGATAAAGGAGAAAACAGCAATTCAGAGGAACCCAGAAAGCTCGGAACCAAAATAGAGAATGCAATCCATGATGCCAGCACAGATCCAGGGAGTGAGAATACCAACCACAACATCCTTGTTACAAGGGTGGAATTCATGACTGGAGTTTCAGATTGAAAAGTACCAGGTAAGCCACATCCATACATAATCTGTATCACTGGCCCCTGATTTTTACTTAGTGGCTCGAATGTGAGAAAAGTAATGAGAGCCTCTATCGCTATAGAAGAATGTCTTAAGGAAAGCACAAGAGGTTATTGCAAGGTTAATAAAGTAGCCAGAGACAAAGTCTCTGCTGTTCATCTCTGTTTTCCTTCCCTCACCCCTTACATTTACAACCAACTCTCCTCAACTTAGTTTATGTGTCCTTGGGATTTCTGTGTAATGCTGTGTTTGTCCTCTATTTGTCACTCGTCAATGACTGGCAGTGATGTTGGAATTCAGATGGGGAAAAATATCCAATTATATTTGGGGGCACACCAGGTCTGTAATAAGCAGCAGAGTTGAGCTGTTATCACACTGTAATGAAGCCATCCTCTGCCATCCGCAGCTTTGCTGGTAGAACCTCATCAGATATCCCTAGTAGGTCAGCTCCTCAATTGCACATTTAAAGCATTGGACCCCACGGGGC
Source organism: Galagoides demidoff (assembly GCA_963574575.1). Classification (NCBI taxonomy): domain Eukaryota; kingdom Metazoa; phylum Chordata; class Mammalia; order Primates; family Galagidae; genus Galagoides; species Galagoides demidoff. The sequence goes on along the minus strand of CAUYQV010029625.1, from coordinate 27,169 downwards.
ACAAGAAAAGGCTTTGAACGATTGACTGTAATCTTCTTTTTAATGTTATGTTTTCCCCAGGATAACACCTAATTGCTTTGTAAATGGTCTGGGTTTTTGCCTTTAACAGTCTTACACAAAAGGCAATTACAGATTTTTTTTTGTTTTAATGTGTAAAATACTTTCTTAGGTCTATTTCTTTCATTTTTATTTATGCTGCCCAGTCATAACACTTGTATAGCTTGAAGTCATTATTCCTTGTCATTTTCCAAGTCATGTCCTTCCTTCCTTAAGATTTTCATGTTCTCTGACAAGGAGGTGAATTGCTGGGTGACCACAGCAACTGCACTAATGTGGCTTGCTATCAAGGTAGAAAAGAGAGATTTGCTCACTTTTAGTGTAATTGACGCGACTCTCAATGCTCAGCTCTCCAAGACTGAACAGCAAGCAGCTTTAGGTAGAGAATTTGGAAGCTATGAAGGCGGCGGGGGGGGGGGCTCTTCTTGGGAAGACAAGCAAGGCGCCAAAGTGACCAACATAGAAGCTATTGATTTTTAATTGCTGCTCACATTTAAGAACTGCGGTTGCTCCTTAAATGCAAAGCACACCTTTTGCCTTGGCAGTATGGCAACATGTAGTAGGGAGTGGGCTCTGCACATCCAGGGCACAGGCAGATCTCTTGACTCTGCGGGCTCAGTCTCCCTTCCTTCCAGAGCGCTGTCCCTACTTTCTCATGATTACTCTATTAGTTCTGACTGCTAGAAGCCTGGCTTCCTTTCCTGCTCTTTTATAGTCATGAATCTTAATTATTCTGCCTACTTTAGCTTGTCTATCTGCCTGTGAGCCTATCTTTTATTATTTGAAGAGTTCATGAAAAGGGATTTGGGGTCCTTGCCTTTGTAATTAAAAAAAATCTCCGAGATTATTCAAGTCATATTACTTTGCCTTTCAGTAAAATGTAATTGTTATGTGAAACAATATTTACCCTCTTTCCATTACTTTCTCTTGGTAACTGAATAGCACCATGAATCCCTGTGACCTTCAAAGATAAGAATGAAATTGTCACCTGCATAGAAACTACATTATAAGGGATTTTGGTTTTGATTTGTTTGATTTTTTTTTTGTTACTGTACATTGCTTCCATTTAAATAGCAAGGAAAAGAAATCTTGATGATATCCTGAATGCCTATTCTGAATTTTAATACCTCATTTTAGATCTCTATGCTGAAACCCAATCCTGTCTCTCATTAATAGGTTAAGGTAATTTTGGCTGGATACACGGATGCACTTCCACTTGGATAGGAGGATATTTGGGAAAATTCAGTGTGCTGCCAATTATAATACTTGAACTTTTGAGCAGGCTGTGCTTCTAGCCGGGTGCTTGACCTTGGACAGTCCCATTACTGCTCTGGGCCTGTATTCTTTCAATCATATATTGAGCGAGTCCTACAAGAAGTTCTTTAAGCTAGGTTTCAGATTGCAAGTCCCAATTTCTTGATTTTTTTTTTAAAATGTCCAATTATGAGAGAAGTACTAACAGGCTACAAAGAATGAAGAACCTCCTCGAATAGGATGGTGCTCTTGTGGTTGTGAGCTCTTTGCAGAGTTCGCTACTTAAGCACACATGTCCCTTCACGATGCCCAGCTAGGTCAGCTCATTCCCTGTGTGCAAGTGCTGGGCAAGTAAACTGGAGTCATTTACAAAATTCCCATTGGTTAAATAAACAAGATCGTTTGCCAGAAGGCGCATCTTTTCTAGCAAGGCCGCTGAAGTAGAGTGTCAATATTCATCAGTATATTTTCAATAATTTTTCCAGAAAGAGAATGAATACTACAAATACTTTGGAGTATCTTTCCAAACATCCTACCAAACACTTTGATTATTTATAAACAAAATAATACTGAATGTTGAGTTATGTATTCTGCTTTGTTCTATCAACATTATAGTATTATAATTCTTTAAAAATATTTCTTTGTTTAGCCCTATTTTATATATATTAAAATGTAAATGTGTAAAAATATGTAAAAATAATTCATTTGTAAGATTTTGTTCTGAATACTTAATGGCTGAGTTTCATCAAGCACTTAACTATATGCCAATTACTTTGATCTCATTTTAGATTTGCAAGAATAGTAGGAAGTAGATATTTTGTGATTATAACTATTTTACAGTTTTGACAACTAAACATTAGAAAACTCAAGTTGCCTAAAGTCATCTAAGTAACTAGTAGGAGAAAACCAGAATCCACACACGGGCTTTCTCACTAGATCATAGGTCCCAAGAATGGCTCAAAGGAATCAATCTGAAGCATATTGAGAATAAAGACTATTGTCCAGGTCAGTATTGCTAGAGGCTCCTCATTTTAACCAATTGTATCTGAAATATTTGCATAATTAATGAACATGACCATTTGTCCTTATTGTTCTGAGTCTTGACAATTTCCTGATCTATAAAATGGGTGGTGCATTACTACTACTGCTGCTACCACTAATTCTTCACTCAAAGGACTGTTGTGACTACTGCAATAATGAAAGTGAAAATATAGTGCCTTGGAACTGTGATACCAGTGTCTGTCGCCTCCCAAGAAAGGATTTCAAGTAAGTGACTTTTAAATGATTCTGAATTCTGAGATAATTTGGAAAGAAACACTTAGGCAGTTCAGATCCACTTCTTCCTGTTGAATTCAATCAGATTTTTCCTGGACTTCTAGATTTCAATCTGAAAGTATATATTTGAAATTCAAAACACTTTTAAAAATGAATTTCAAGAAAGAATGGCCTGAATCATGGAAGTTAATGTGTCACTAAGAATTCAGGTGTTCACATAATAAAGGTTTCTCAGCTAACATGAGTGCTGAGTGCCTGACATGCCTGATGAAGGCACAATGGTGAGGGCCGCTAGTCCTGACAAAGCTAAAGGTTGGTGAGGAGGTCCTGAAATAGGTGTGAGGGCATCACTGCCAGGCAGAGGTAGGAAGAGACTTGACAGAGGTTGACCAGCTGGCTACTGACAGCCAGCCCCAAACCCTGCACTTCCTTCATTTCCTGCTAGCCTGTACCCCTAGGTCACAGATGAATTAGATGGGAAAGCCAGTGCCTTTGTGCTTAGAAGGTGTCAATTAGAGGTTTGTGTACAAGGGGTTTCTTACCAAAATGTCTCAGAATTCAGAATCATTTAAAAGCTACTGATTTGAAATCTCTTCTTCGGAGGCAAGGGGCATTAGTGTCACAGTTTCCAAGGTATTTTCCCTTCTATCCTAATCTTCACAGAAACATTTCTGGATTTCTGGAAAGATGGTCTCGGGTGGGATAAGCCTGTGTTTGCCTCCAATCATTATGCTGCAGGACTGTTCTGATCTCAAATTCACTTTCTATATTTCTTGGCCACTGGGCATATTATTTGACATTTATTTATACTTATCTGCATTTTCCATCTTCTAAGCTCACATAGAGCACATAATAATGTAAATCCTCGGCTGCTGCTTGGCATTTGGGTGCCTTATTATTTACTGCGCCTCACCTCCCCCTCTGTTTAATGTAATCTGCAAATCTTGCTCTCAGTACCAAGTCATTTGTATACATAATTAAAATATGTGGTCCCTTCCAACACTGATCGTTGTCATATGTCTTATTGGTAATCTCTTTTCCAGACGATAAATATTTTGCTTTTATTTATTTATTTTGCTTCTTGGAAGGAGGGGGTGCCGAGCAGGCTCAGCCATGTTCCAGAAACCTAACCCAGTTCTTTGAAGTTCTAAAGAACCACAGTATTCTGAGCATTTACTTATTCGCAGAGTGATTCTTTTTAACGAAGGGGAGTTCTGACCAATAAATGCAATAGAAATAGCTTAATGCCATCCAGTGATGGTGAACAGTTTCACCCACTTGGAGGTCTTCCAGCTAGAGAAAAGATTTGAAGACGTTATTGCCATGTGCCAGGGTACTTATTGTTCTTCTCTGTAATGTCACGCAGGGGCCATTTCTGAATAAAGGATATCGCACTAGACAACTAATAATGAATTTTTAGTGGCTGTGAAGCTGTTAACTAGGGGCCTGATTGCATCGGGACCTTGAGCAAGATAACTCTCACAGACATCTGGCAAATTGCTTCCCAAACAGCCATTGCATGGCTGGGAAATTCTCTGATGTTTGAAACTTTCTGCTCGTTGCATAGGCCTATGTAATGGTGTAAACCAATGGGGCTGTCCTCATTTTTAAGCAAAACTGTCCATGTGGAGCTGTTTATAAGCATGCCCCACACCCATAGGAGCATCCACAAACTTCTTAAACACCCCTTACCAGTTTAGATATTTAACAGGCAACATCTATCTGACATTTGTGATTGGGTACGAAGTTTAAAAATGAGCATGCCTTTGGGATAGGTGATGGATTGATTTAAATGAACACTGATTATGTGTTAGAATTGATTTCCAAAGTAGAAGTGCCGTAGGGGAGGGTTGAGAGGAGCAGGATCCTGTGTACAGGGAAGGAAACCAGCGGGGTGAGGTGGGGAGGGAGCAAGATAAACCCACAACATCATGTGAGAGATTTTCCCAGATGTAGGCTTCACTATCAGGGAAATTTCAGGCTCTGTAAATCACTGCACTGATGCAGAGCTACTTTATATTTAACCCTCTACACTTGCCAAATTCACCTTCACACTGAAAGTCATGAGGTCAACCTACTCAGAGTAGATTTCTCTGGAGGTTCTGGTCTACAGAGGCAAGCGTGAAAGGTGGGGGCTGGAGATTTAAAGATAGATGAGGTTTTATGTTCCCAGCATCCACTCCTCCTTCTACTCCATTTTTGCTTTCTGAAAAGAGAAAAGCTATACATCTTTGAGTATAGGGACTATACTAGGGACAAGTAATTTTAATTTTACAGTCAGCGTGGGCTCTGTGAACCCTCCTAAAAATTTTAAGCTGGGTTTCTTATCAACACCATTGGTTTTACCTAAAGGGTTATCACCCCAGGAGACTTTTGTTAGGAGCCCAATTCATTTCTAGAATTTCTCCTAAAAGCATCAAAGCCCCAGAGAGAGAGAACATGCCAGTTATGAACCTAAGCATTACACCAAATAGATCAAAGTCTTAAAAATGTAGTTTATTTTTCCGTTTAAAATATTTTATCATGTGTAATGTCTTATTCAGAGTGCTTAGTCAGCTGGTGAACATCCATATGGTCATATCAATATTGTTGACTTACATCATCCTTTTTCTTTAATTAATTAATTTAATTTACTTATTTATGTATTTATTTTTGAGACAGAATCTCATTATGTAGCCCTCGGTAGAGTGCATGGTATCATAGCTCACAGCAACCTCAAACTCTTGGGCTTAGGCAATTCTCTTGCCTAGCCTCCCAAGTAACTGTGACTATAGGCACCCACCACAATGCCCAGCTATTTTTTGTTGTTGTTGTCATTGTTGTTTAGCAGGCCCTGGTTGGTTTTGTATCCACCAGCCCTGATGCATGTGGCCAGCACCCTAAACACTGACATACGGGGATTTTGTGATAATGGTGCAATGAATATGGATATCTTTTTGAAATCCCAATTTTAAGTTTTTTTAGATCTACACCCAGAAATGAGATCGCTGGATCATATGGTAGTTCAGTTTTTAATTTTTTGAGGAATCTTCATTCTGTTTTCCATAGTGGTTTCACTGACTTACATTATTGCCAACAGTGTACAAAAATTTGTTAGTATGAAGAAATGTCTACTGAGTTTTTTTTCATATCTTTGTCAATATTTGTTATTTTTTGTTTTTTAAGACTAGCCATTCTATTATCTCACTCAGTGAGATACTATCTCGTTGTGGCTTTGACAATGATGATTTTGAACATATACCTGTTGGCCATTTGTATGTCTTCTTTGGTTAAGACGTCTATTCATGTCCTCTGCCCATTTTTAAATCCAGTTATTTGTTTTTTTGCTATTGAGTTGTAGGAGTTCCTTATATATTTTTGGATATTAACCCTTTATCAGATACATTGTAAATACTTTTCCCCATTTCACAGGTTGTCTTTTGATTTTGTTTGTTATTTTCTTTGCTGTGCAAAAGCTTTTTAGTTTGCTATGATCTCACTTGTCTATTTTTGCATTTGATGTCATATCTAAGAAATTATTGCCAATGCAGGACAATGTCAAGAAGCCTTTTCCCTATGTTTTCTTCTAGAAGCTTTATGGTTTTAGGTCTTAACGTTCATGCCTTTAATTCATTTTGAGTTGATTTTTTTGGTATGGTATAAGTAAAGGTTTAATTTCGTTCTTCTGCATGTGGATATCCACTTTTCATAACATCATTTATTGAAAAGACTATTCTTCCCCTGTTGTATATCATTGTGTGTGCTTGGCATTCTTGTTGAAGATCAGATGACCTGAGTGGGTTTATATCTGGGCTCTCTATCCCAGTGATTCACATCTCTGTTTTTATGTCAATACAATACTGCTTTGATTACTGTAATGTAATATTTTTTGAAGTTAGAAAGTATGATGTGTCCAGCTTTGTTCTTCTTGCTCAAGATTGTTTGGCTATTCAGGGTTTTTGTGGTTCTATATAAGTTTTAGGATTATTTTTTATATACCATTGGATTTTAATAGATATTGCATTGACTCTGTAGATTATATTATTTCTTCCAGTCTGTGAATATGGCATGGATTTCTATTTATTTGATTCTGCTTTAATATTTTTAATTGGTATTTTATAATTCTTAGTACATAAATCTTCACCTTCTTGATTCAGTTTATCCATCCATATTTTTAAAAAACTTGTTGCTATTATAAATGGATTGATTTTCTTAATTTCCTATAGAAATGTTATAGAGTTTGCAACATATAAGGTCATGTTATCTGCAAACAGAAAACTCTACTCCTTCCTTTCTGATTTGGATGCCTTTCATTTGCTTTTGGTATCAGGTTAATGTAGAAATGAATTGGAAAGTATTGTTCCTCTTTTGTTTTCTGGAAAACATTTAAGAATTGATATAATTTCTTCCGTAAATACTGAGTAGTATACTCCTTTAAGTAAACCACAGAGGTCTTATAATTTCATATATTCCCAACTTCAGTGTCACTTGCTTTGAAGGAAGTTTCTGCCTTTGAATTTTTCTCTTCTCTTTTCCTGTAAGATGAACATGGACATGCCTACATTTTATTTTGCAGCATGCAGAAGTGGACGAGGTGACATGGAATAGTGGTGCAATGAGAAGAGAGAAACCTGTATCCTTGGATGACCATTTGGAGCGTGCAGAATCCTTATTTTTATGTGAGTAAACCTTGGAATTGGGGTAGCCTTTATCTGATTAAGATGAAGGTACTTTTGCTTAAAGATTATTGAGATCTTCCCAGTAATGGATTGAACAGCAATTTCTACCATAGAACAGGTCATGGAACAGAGTGACGGCACGCTCTGCAGCAGCAGACCATGTTCCTGCACGTTGAAATTTCTTATAGCTTTGATTTCCACAATAGGCAATGAGCAGAAAGGAACATGCTATTTGCATATATTTGCTAGGGGATAAAATGACATCTTAAAATCTTCAGTAGGTATCTTTCACGGTATCCTAAAATTTCTATTTAATTGCAATTAAAGCAATTAAAATTTGAATAAACCCAGAGAAATAATTCTTTCTTGATTTGGGATAGATCCTCCAACAAGATGCTAGCATAAAGTTTAGAGTAAATTATATATATTATTAATATAAATTATATGCATTTATACAATTCATATAAAGTTAGAATAAATAGGAATAAAGAAATAAAGAATATGTACTTTTGTGCATTGGACCTGAACTGTTTGAGTTGCAATTGCAACTTCAATAGACCATAATTTATAAATAAATCCAGTAAGTGTCAATAATCTTGAGTCCCTCAATATATAGGAGTAGTCCAGTTATAGGAGGAACTGCTATAATTTAGAGACCTAATAACAGTGGGCAGCTCAAAAAAAATACTAATCCATAAAACAAAATAAAACAGAAAAATAAAATGCTTTTTTAAAACTAGAGTTTCATCACCATCAAACATAAATGAATTGTTTCTACCGTTCTTCTCTTCTTCCTCTCTTGCATCCTCTAAATTCAGTATGGCCTTGGTACTACCCCTTCAGAAAACAGAAAACCTTATGGCATGTTATAATGCCCAGAAGATAAGCACATCCTATAACCTGGCCATTCCACAACTAGATATGTAAACATGTGCATCAGGGTACATATACATGCACATCGGTCTTGGTAACATCATTGTTACAATAGCTTTAAACTGAACATAGTCCAAATACCCATCAACAGTAGAATCAATAAAAGGTTATGTTACATCACATAGAAGCATATTATAGAACAATAAAAATGAACATATCTGAGATGTGCACAAAAATTTAAATTTATCTGGCAAGTATAATGTAGACCAACAGAAACAAAACTTAAAGTAATTATATGGTAATATTTAATTAATATAAAGTTCTAAAACCTAACCAAATGAAACTATTTAGCAAAGCATTCATAGACAGAACAACAATATAGAAGAGTGAGGAAGTGATTATTTCATAAGTGGAGATGGTGATTACCTATAGGAGGGATATAGAAGTCTATAACTGGAAAGGGACAAGGATGGGGCTTTTGGTGTGCTGCCAGTGTTCTATTTCTTGACTTGCTTTTGGTTATTGGGCATATTAATCATCTATAGCTACATAAAAAATTATCCCAAAACAACTTATTAGCTTCAAACAGCACAAATCTATTATTTATAGTTTTGTTAGATCAGAAATCCAGGCACAAGTTAACTGGGTCCCCTGCTTCAGAGTTTCTCATGAGGCATTGGCTGGGGTCGCAGTGATCTCAAGGTTCAACTGGGATAAGATCAACTTCCATGTTTATTTAGTGCTTATTGGTAGGATTCTGTTTTTTAGTGACTGTTTGGCCAGATGCCACCCTCAGGTGGTGGCCCTGTCTATTGGAAAAAGCATACAAGAAGAGAGAGAAGTCATAGTCTTTTATAATTTAATTTCAGAATGGCATCCCCTCACTCCTGTTATAATATATTCATCAGGGTAAAGTCATTAGGGTCAGCCACACACAGGATGAGGTCATGGCACAAAGAACACAGGAGTGAGGGACCGTAGGGAGCCATCCAAAAAACTGCCTAATAGCACTGGGTGTCTCCTTTTATGCATTTCCCATTGTCCTGTTTCTTTTACAATAATGATGCTGAAGGCAAACTTGGGGAGGAGCAGCTACAGAAACTCAAATGGTCCTTTTCTTGAGAACATACCCTTCCCCTTTGCGACTAGCACAAATGGTGTTCGGCACATACAAGATGCTAAGTTGTTGAATGAACTAAATTTTAGCACCTATGAGAATAGTGTTTTTTTTAATCGAACCAGTCACAGAACATTTTTAGTGAGTATGAAGTTTAAAAGATATGAATGTAGAAAAAAGTATTTGATTCTGGTAAAATCCTCCTCCCCCAAAGGGAAGGAATATATATTAAACATCAGGAGGGAGGAAAGAGACAAATGAGAAAAGAGGAAATAAAGATTAGATGTGGGAAATGATTTCAGATGGGTAGAATGAAGATGCTGTTTTGGGAATGTGCTCACAGTCTGATCTTTATTAAGTCCTGAAAAGGTATCTCCCATTATTTATGGGTCATTAATTCATAATCTAGTTTGCTTTATCCCTGTGGGTTTAGTTATGGGGATGTATTCTGGCTTAGATATTTGCAAGCCTCAGAAAGTTGGCTTCAGACCATTTGACTCCATCATCACAGACTTCAAGTGTGTGAGGTGCCCATCTGTCTCCCTTTTAGAATGTGTCTCTCTGTAGAATGTGGAATTCCAGGTCACTACAATGGGGCCATGGGACAGGAGGCTCAGAGGTTAGGTTGCATTGGGTTGACTTTAGAGGGGCAGTTAGTAGAAGACTTTGATGTGTCTGTGGGGACATTTAGGAAATGGGATCCTCTCCATTGTCCTCTGCTTCTCAGAGCCTTGACATTTGGTGAAGGAGCATCTAGAGAACAGGGAAGGTCATGTATACATGTTAAACAGCAAAGAACTCCAAGCCTGGCATGGGCTTAAGAGATCCCTGGTTGTCATCATTCCATTTACAGATGCAGAGTCTGAGTCCCAGGAAAATTGGAACTAAAGTCAAATGGCCAGTTAGTATTTTTCTTGATCTCGCTGTGATGTGTTACATTAGTTTTAATATTTACTTTCATTTAAGGAATAAGTTATTTGCTGTAGGATTTTTAAAAAAATTGATATAAATATTTAAAAATTATCTACCTTGAGTCCAGAAATATCAAAGCAACAATATGGCTGTATTAAAGCAGTTTGATGGATACAACAGCTTTGGGGAAAATGCTTAGTTGTCTTAAATATGTACTGCCTTATTGGAAGTGTGAATAGGTAGCATTCTAAAGTGGTGTGGGCTGGTACTGGTTGTTGGGCTGTTATGAACTGGGCTGTACAGTAGGAGGTAAGCAGTGGGTGAGTGGGCAGTGTCATCTGTATTTACAGCCACTCCCCATCACTCTCATCACTGCCCGAGTTCTGTCTCCTGTCAGATATGCAGCTATACTAGATTCTTATAAGGGCACAAACCCTATTGAAAATTGCACATGTGAGGGTTCTAAGTTGCATGCTTCTTATGAGAATCTAATGCCTGATGATCTGAGGTGGAAATGTTGTTGTACTTGAATTTTCTGGAAACCATCCCCTGACCCGGTCCATGGAAAAACTCTCTTCTATGAAACCAGTCCCTGTTGCCAAAAAGACTGGGGACTGCTGCTGTATTTTTGTTTGTTTGTTTGTTTGCTAAATCTGGCAGCCTTCCATGATGGAATTCACTAACTCAGGAAAGTGATAGTGGGAAAGATTTGTTTGAATAGTTGAGTCTTTCGATATTCACAGAACTTACTGAATTTTTCATTTGGGGAAAGGAAAACATTCAGTTTAAGGAATAGGTTAGGTTCATTCTAGTCAGCCTTTCTGCAAAGAGTAGGAGACCAGTGAAATAAATTGAAATATTGCAGATAACACTGTAGCCAAGGAAATGCTACTTAAGTCAGTATACTAATATTCAAAACAGGAACTTTCAAAAAGGAAAAAAAAAATCTTAAGGAGAACAAGGCAGAAGTATCAGCACTATTAGCTCTAGAGTTACAAAATAAAGAAAATTAAGAGTTTACTTGGGAGACATAATGGAGACAAAAAAAAAAAATCCAAAAAAACCAAAACCACATTTCCTAGGCTAAAGCAAAGTCACAGTAAGGAACAGTGGAAGTCATCACCGTGATAAAGAACTAAAAATGGCTGCTCACAGGAGACTGTGGAGCCTGAGTTACCAGGCACAGGCAGGTCAGGGCATTACTGCAGTGCCAGGGTGTGGAGCTCAGAAGCAAAATAAACATTAAGGAGGTTTGAAATATGCTACTACTCAGGAAATATCAGATATGCTCCTATGTCTAGTTTCTGAAACCTTCTTTTGATTATTGTCTCAAATGAGAGAGTTTGAGACTCTTCTTTCAAAGAGAGGACAGTATGCAGAAGGAGGTTTTTACACATCAGATAAGAACTGAAGAGTGCCAGAATTAGTGTCTTGGTGAGAGGTTTCTCTTAGTTAGCATAGACAGATATCCTGCTAGCACTTTCTGGAAGAGCCACAGGAACAGTGTGGGGTCAAAGTATCTAATGGCAGGAAAGCCCATTCATGATAAATTGATGAACTTCTCTCCAAGGGTTTATAGCTATATCCCTGGCTGACCACTGGCTAATGGTTAGGCATAATGGTTAAAAGAACAATTGTTCTAGAAATGTTAAGGGGAAGACTAGTCTTTCATTCCTTGCTTAAAATCAATAGGCTCATTATTTCCTGTTACTCTTCTTAAGAAAGTTGATCAAGTTTTTGGATAGAGAAGAGAGTCATTGTTCCCTGTGTCTTGACTGGGTGAAGCTAATTTATCAAAGTCCTGAGTGCAGGTCAATTTCTCCCTTTTTCTCCAGATAGGAGCAAAGTATGGGCTGGGGCAATTGTGTCCCTTGTATGGGCATTGCCAAGTTAGAAGGCTCATTTGGCTTCTACTAATCTAGATTCTTCAATTTACTCTTTAGTAGTCATTTATATGGTATTTTAGTATTTATTTGCCTACTTCTTTTGTGTTTTTTCTCACATTGTTAAGTACTCAGGAAAGAGGTTACAAGCATATTATTCATTGGTTTTTATCAGTAAAAACCACTTTCCACAAAGACTATAATAATCCCTATTTTATTGTTTATAAAACTGAATCTCAGGTTGAATTGTGTACCCTAGGTTAAATCAGCTTCTAAATGGTGGAAGTGGGACTCATTCATAAAACTCCTACCGTGTAAAACCTATCAATTACAATATTTTAATTCAAATGAATAGGTTTTAAGTGGCAGTTTTAGTGAAAGCTCAAAAAACTTGATTGATTAATTAGAAACAGCCTAACACAAGGCCCACTCTTGTCTCTTGTAAGAAATATGCATTTTTCTTTGAGACTCTACTTGATAAAAATTATTTTTCTGAAGACTCTGGTGAAAGCTGAAATTGTAAAGATGCTGTTTCCCCAATAAATCTATAGAATAAGAGTAATCCCAATAATATAGAAATAAGATTTTAATAACCATTCAAAATAATTTTGAAATTCAATTGCAAGATTACATAAGTACTCATAGATTACAATTTTTGAAAAATAAAACGTAAATGGTAACTTGGTCTAACAGTGCTAACATTATATTAAAGGAGTCATTGTTAAATCAACATGACATCAGTGCAAGCTAATGTGGACTTATCCCAGAAATGAATGTAAAAAATACATTACACATTCTTTTATGAATAAAAATTTAAATGTGACAAAGATGGATTATTGAATAAATACTACTAGAAAAATATTTATCAGTTAGATAAAAAATTGTAACTCATCCAGTACCAGACACAGATAGTAACTATGCAAGATGATTAGACATAAAATTGAGATTGGGAAATTGTGGTTTATGCCTGTTATCCCGGCACTTTTGGAAGTTGAGATAGAAGGATTCCTTGAGCCAGGAGTTTGAGACTGACGTGGGCAACATAATGAGACCCTCATCTTTAAAAAAAAATACATATATATTTGCAGAGCATGGTGACGGTGATATGTGCCTGTAGTTTCAGCTACTTGGAAGGCTGAGGGGGGAGGCTCACTTGAGCCCACTGGAAAAACAGGCAAAAATAGGAATGTTAAAGTATTAAATACATTTAGTCAGTCATCTTTATTTGTGAATTTTGTGTTTATAAATATGCCTATTTGCTAAAATTTATTTTTAACCCCCAAATCAATATTCATGACGCTTTCTTGGTAAAGTGATGAAAAATTTGAGTTGCCTGATAATCCCAATAATATATAAATATGATTTTAATAATCATTCAAAATTTCATTTAGTTTTAGCCTATTTTAGCCAAGGCCCTACTACGCAAAGTATTGTTTCAGTTCTCATAATGCAAAATATTTCTTTCCCTTTCCTTTTCCATTTCCTTTCTCTTTCCCCTTCCTTTCCTTTCCTTTTTTTTTTTTTTTTAGACAGAGTCTCACTCTGTTGCCCGCAGTAGAGTGCCATAGCACCATATCTCACAGCAACCTCAAACTCTTGGGCTTGAGCTATCCTCTTGCCTCAACCTCCTAATTAGCTGGGACTACAGGCACCTATCACAATATATAGCTAGTTTTTTTCTATTTTTAGTAGAGATGGGGTCTGCTATCTACCTGCCTTGGCCTCCTAGAGTGCTAGAATTATAGGCATGAGTCACTGTGCCTGGCCAAACCCAGCCAGGCTGATTTAGTGCCATGTTTTCCATGCCTTTGTTTGTTTTAATAATTTTGTTGTTTAAGAATGGCCACATGCATAGTGTTGAAGTGCTATATATGATTCATAAGTAAAGGAAGGATACAATGTGCGTTATGGAGAAAATCCATGTGTTAGATAAGCTTTATTCAGGCATAAGATATTATATAATGCTGTTAGCCATGAGTTTATTGTTAGTGAATCAATAGTATAATGTATGATGGCTTTATGACTCAACGAACCCATCGTAAGTTGAACATAGGGTAAGTAGAAAATGCAGTGAGCTATGAACACTCCACTGCACTCCAGCCTGGGTAATAGAGCAAGCCCTGTCTCAACTTAATAAAAAAAAAATACTGCAGATTCACTGGTTATAAAATATGCATGCAACAATATTGGGATTCTACTTTAACCTTTAAATTAAAGTGGATAATAATGATTATGCTCATAGGAATGTGACATTTTCATACAGTGTTTGTGTTATTTTAGAATGTTTCACCCTTTCTGGAAAGCAAATTACAGTATATATTATGAGTATTTAAAATATTTCTACCCCTTGACACAAAAATTCCATTTCTAGGAATCTATTCTGAGGAAATAATGAGAATGCTATCAAAGATAAGAAGCTGTTCATGAATTAGTATTAAGAATTTAAAAATAGAAAATATAAAACTGTAAACAGTGTGATCCCAATTACTTAAGTTATATATGAATAAAACAGAATGCAGAGTGAAAAAATTCACTTTTTAACATTGAAATTTTTTCTTCTCTTTTAAAAATTATTCTGTTTATTCCCATTTAATATCATTCTTAATTTTAGTGCTCACACCAAACACATAAACACAAACAGTATGTAACACTATATATATGCATGTACATATATCAATATAATTTTTTAATATATGTTCTTGCAAAATGTATGTATGGCATATATATAATTTAGGTATATAGTGCTGTGTTATTAACATTCTGTTCTTATCTATTTTTTACTACAATTCTGTTTTCGACCCATCTGACTGCTACTTTTGAGTAACAGGGCTGTTCTTGTGACATATAACTACAATCACCCTTTCCTATCCATTTTTCTGGTAATAGACAACCAGGTTGCCTGCAACTTTTTGCCCCATAATAATGTTGAAATGAGTATCCTTATGCATATCCCTTCCTTTATCAAGTTGTGGGTCATAACATATGCGTATACTTAATTTGACTTATGGGATTATGACTATGTTGCCTTTAATTTGTGTGCATGATCTTTACAAAATAAAACCAATTTAACAGTGTTCAAAAGGAGCAGGTCTGAATAGGATCATGCCTTCCTGTATCATTGACTTTCCTATTTTAGTTTCTTTGAACTTGTGTGTACTTCTCCTGTGGTAGACAGAATAATGGCCCCCTAAAAGATGTCCTAGTCCCTGGAACCTGTAAATATAGTATAACCTCCATAGCTGACTACCTTTTTACATTGACTACCTCCTTAAGTTCACCTAATTTTCATAGACTGGACCTGCACCACATATACCTATGGGTACAGTAGGCCTAGTTCTTTGTGTTGACCACCTCCATATGTTGACCAGTTTGTTATGATCCCTTGTGTGGTCAGTTTGCTGAGGCTCTATTGTCTGTTACTCTATATGGCAAAAGAGACTTTGCAAATGTGATTAAGTTAAGGACCAAAGTACCTTGAGATGAAGAGATTATCTGGGATCATCCTGGTGTGCCCAGTCTAATCACACGAATCCTTAAAAATTGAAATGGGAGGCAGGATATGTATTTGCATTCACTAGAACATCTCAAAAGTATTTGTTAATGTGTATGGCTCCCTTACTAGATAGTTATCTTTGAGCTGGCAAGACAATGACTGACAATTAGGATACCACTGGCAAATATTTTTAACTTCATTAAATAATCAATCTCAAAGGAAGGTTGATCTCTACTATTGAATAGAAGCACTTCTAGGGATAGTAGTGTGGAAAGGAACACTTTTGTCAGATTTTACTTTGTAATTTGCATTTGCAGAAGCTTCAGGATTGTGTGAATGTTAGTTACCTTATGTGGCAAAAACAACTTTAAAGATGTGCTTAAGTAAATGACCCTGAAATGAAATTATCCTGGATTATTCAGGTGGGCTCATTGTAATTGAAGGAGTCCTTATAAGAGAGACACAGGAAGAATCAGATTCAGTGGACAAGGCAAAGTGGTCAAGGGGAGACTGGAGTGATAAGCTTTGGAGATGGAGGAGAGACCACAGTCAGGGGCCACAGGCAGCCCATAGAAATGACCCCTTCAATAAGATACCTTTCCCCTGAGAGAGCCCAGATCCTTGTCATTGCTACTTCATTTGGGGAGTGAGGAGGGCAGGATGCGATTACAGGAGGGACTTTACCTAACAAATGCGATCAGTGCAACCTAAGTCCTCTTACCCTCAATGAATCCCAAACAATTAAAAAAAAAAAAGACTCTGATAACTAACAGGTCTTCATTTTGTAGTTGTGTAGTTGTATTTGTTGTATAGTTCATACAGAGTATGATGCCCAGAGGTAGGGGAAACTTGTATAAGACTGATCATTTCTTTCCAGAGCTTTATAAAGTATAATGCCCATAACACAAATTATGAATAATTACATCCTCCAAGCTATTACTATCAGCTTCAAAGTCTTGAGGCACACAGGTGTCATTCCTTGCGAGGTGTACCGTGAATCATTGCTACTAACAATCCTTTAGTTGCTGGAGTTTGTAAATTATTTAATTTTAAGAAAGGAAGGATTCAAGCTTATCCCCATAATAAGTTATCTTCTTATTATTCATTTTTCTGCATTCTGATGTGCCTTCTTGAATAAGGGATGACCTTATAGTTAGTGCTCCCAGAATTCTGCACAGCACTTTATGGTGACATTGCAGAAGATGAAGACAATGTAACTGTAATAAAAATCAACTGGCTGGGTGGTATGGAGCTGAAGAATAAATCCCTGGTAACTCTGGTTCTGAGACTTGGTTCCTAAAAGGAATGAGAGTTATTTAGGGGAAGTTTCATTTATGTATGTATTTATTTGGAGACAGAGTCTCACTCTGTTGCCTGGCTGAAATGCAGTGGTGCAATGATAGCTTACTGCACCCTTGAACTCCTGAGCATAAGTGATCCTCTGCCTCAGCCTCCTGAGTAGCTGGGATTAGAGGCATACACCAGCCCATCTGGCTAATTCTTAAATTTTAGTTTTGTAGAGATGGGTTCTTACTACATTGTCCAGGCTGATCTAAAACTCTTGGGCTCAAGAGCTCCTTCCACCTTGGCCTCCCAGAGTGCTGGGTGTATAGGTGTGAGAGCTAGGGGAACTTTTTAGAAGTGGAAGCATATGGGGGTGTGTGTGAAGAATTAATGTGTTTGAAGCAAATAAAAATCCTTTTGAGAGTGTAATTCCTATAGTTAAGTTTTCTTTGAGTACCAGGACAAGGACTTTGCTGGACTGTTTAGGGCTGCTGTAGAGCATTACTCTAGGAGATGCCATTTGTGGTTTTGTTTGTGTTGTCATTGTTTTCCTTTGCAGTTGTGAAGTACACAGCTTGTGCAGCTGCCATTCAGGAAAGAGCAATCATTGAAGATATATGGGTAGAATGTACAGTGAGAGGGGTAATGGAGAAGGAAAAAGGGATTATGATTGATACCACAAGGAAGAGGAGTCACAGAATTGGGGAAAAGGACCCAGTAAGTAAAGACAGGAAGTGCTAAAAAGGACATTTTTTGAACCAGACTCTTCTCGTTCCTTGATTTGGGTCACCACTTCTTTGACGGCCAGCTGTCACCTCTTATTCCAAACTAGACAAACATCTGCGTCTCTCTGAAATCTTCTTCCATTACTGGAAACAGAACTCAGAGCTTTTTATTTTATCTTATTTTATTTTGTAATTTTGTTACATTCACTATAAATCTTGTCAACAACCTCAACAACACTGTATTCTGTGTTTACTCTCCCAATAAACTTTAGTCCTGTCTTTCAGCACAATAGTCTTAGGGCCAGGTAGGATGTAAAAATAGTAGCCTGAGAAAAGGGCAGGTCAACTTTCTGTAGGGTCAGGTGCCTCTGCTCTGAGGAGTCCCACAAGCCCTATTAATTCATGATCGGTGAAATTTGGCATTTGCTGCTCCTCCTTGAGTCCTTGAGTCAAACTTTACAGCAGTGCTTCTCAACTTAGAATGAGGATCCTTCTAAATGAAGATTAGGATTTAGTGGGTCTACAGGGGCATGTTAAGATTCCATATTGTTAACATGTGCCCAGTGGATACCAGTGCTGCTGCTCTGAGGACCACACTTTGAGTACAGGCTTCAGGCTAGATTGAGTAGCTCTGGGATATGGTTCAATCCTGGTGCCATTTATCTGAAGCCAGCTTACATATAAGATCTGACCATATGACTGGGGAACTATAAGCATAGGACTCTCTTTACTGCCTGACTTCTTTTTTATAAGTCTTTTGTTTGCTTATTTTTAAAATTGAAAAATAAAAATTGTATATATCTTATTGAATACAACATTGTTTTGAAATATGTATGCATTGTGGAATGACTAAACCAAGCTAATTAACATGATCATTACCTCACGTACGTATCTTTTTATTTGTGGTGAGGACACTTAAAATCTATTCTCTCAGCAAGTTTTAAAAATACAATATATTATTATTAGCTCTAGTCACCATGTTGTACAACAGATCTCTTGAACTTATTCCTCCTGTCTAATTGAAATTTTGTATCCTTTGACCAACATCTACCCTTCCCACCCCGAGCCCCCCAAACCCAGCCTCTGGTAACCACCATTGTACTCTCTACTTCTGTGAGTTCAACTTTTTTATTTGTAGATTCCACATGTAAGTGAAGTCATTTATCTTTCTGTGCCTGGCTTATTTCATTTAATGTCTTCCAGGTTCATTCCTATAGTTGCAAATGACAAGATTTCCTTCTTTATAAGAGCTGAATAGTATTCCATTGCATGTATATATATGCACGCTATCCTTTCTTTATTCATTTACTGATGGGGACTTAGGTTAATTCCATATCTTGGCTATTGGAAATAATACGCAATGAACATGGCAGTACAGATATCTCTTTAACATACTGATCACATTTCCTAAAGATCTATACTCAATAGCGAGATTGCGGGGCCATATGATAGTTGTATTTTTATTTTTTTGAGAGATCTATTGTTTTTCATAATGGCTACTTCACATTCCAACCAATAGTGTGCAGACGTGAGTGATCATATGACTAAAGGGATGTGAACAAAATTAGCATAGCAGAGCCATCAGGTCTGGGGATCCTTCTCTTTAATTGTAACCTAGTCATGCAGCCCCCTCAGGGTTATATGACTATTTCCTACTCTTGTGCAGTTGCACATCATCAAGGCTGGTTTCTTCTTACCTGATGCATAATTGTCACCACGAGGGAAAGGTATTTGGGTTGGCCCATAGTCTTCTTGGCAGAATTCTTATTTATCTTGGACTTGGGGTGAGTGTCATACTAGTTTCTTGAGGTGATATTGTAAGGAACATTGAACAAAGGGTTAAATCTGCAGGTATCCTTGAGGTTAAAGGAAAGGTCACAGAACTAGCCATTAGAACCTTCACTCCAGTTAGGAATAAGCCAGACCCTCTGGAGTCTTCAAAATTAGTAATGAAGCTGCCACTTTCCAGTGCCTACTTTGTGACAGGAGGTTTGTGTTTTCATGTTCATGACAGCCCAGTGGGGAAGGTAATGTAGACCTCTTTTATAGTGAAGTGAGGGCTTAGAGACCTTCTTTTACCTACTCATTTGGTAAGTGAAGGAATCAAGTTTTGCTCATGTTTGAACTTGAAATGTTACCAAATACAGCTATGTTTTCCAATTAACAAAAGCATTTGTGACTGAGTTAGTTAACTGAAAAAAGGAAGCATCCCTGCTTTTCTGTAATGACCACCTTCAGTGTGAAGTAAAGTACAGGACAATGGTTCTCAAAGTGTGGTCCAAGAACACCAGAGGGTTCCATCAACTCTTCTGGGAACTCATGAGGTCAACACTATTTTTACAATAATACTAAGACATTAACTGTCATTATGACTCCCATTGTCTCATGGGTGTACAGTGGAGTTTCCCAGAGGCTACACAACATGTGACGTTGCAACTCATGGAATGTAAAGGCAGATAGAAGACTCTAGCTATCTTTCCCTACACTAGAGATTTATAAAAATGAAAACCAATGTAACTGTGTTAGTCCATTTTGCTCAGCTATAAAGAAATATCTGAGGCTGGGTAATTTATAAATAAAGAAATTTCCTTGGTTCGTAGTTCTGCAGGCTGTATGAGAAGCATGGTGCCAGCAACTGCTTCTCGGAAAGGTTCAAGGGAGCTTCCGATCAAGACAGAAGGCAAAAGTAGGAGTAGTCACGTGTGAGAAGGGGCAAGAGAGGGAGGAAATGGTGCCAAGCTCTTTGAAACCATAGCTCTCATGTGCTCTAAGAGACAAAGAACTCACTCATTATTCCAGGGAGGGCACCAAGCCGTTCATGAGGGATCTACCCCCACCACCCAAACACCTCCCACCCAGCCTCACCTTCAGCACTGGGGATCAAATTCCAACATAAGACTTGGAGGGGTCAGGTATCCAAACTATACCATCACCATACTCACTATGTTTTGGTTAGAAAAATGATGTTTTCATAAATAGACTTTTACATATTACATCTTGGGTTTATAATATTTTTAATGAACTGATAAATATATATTTAAATTTTTTGATGCTAAATGTAAATTGAGAGAATCCACATAAACCAAAGGTCTTTGGGGTCTTTAATACTTTTTAACAGTGCTAAGGTAGCCCAAGACCTAAAAGTTTGAAGAGAGCTGGTGTGGGGAGCTGTTTGCAGGAAAGGACAGGAAGTGTTGGATAGCCCTGGGGTAAGCCACCAAGCTTAGCAAATCCTGTTGATTTACCCATTCCTGCTCTGGGCTGTGACCCTGCTGTTTACTCTGCCCCATTTGAGACGCATCCAACTCATTTCTTTTTTCTAGGAGTTTCAATCACTGTCAGTCTCTTTCTGGGTATCAGTCACTAACACAGCCACAGTGAATAGGAATTATTCCATTTTTGTCTAGCAAAAGTCCACAGGACATATGTATCAAATGTTATTGTTTATTTGGCCAAGAGAGTTTCTCTCGCCTGGCTTTTGTAACAATCTCTGTTTGCCAGGGCTGGGAGTTGTATTTTCTCTGGAGGGTTGACTCCAGCAGTTTAATCACTTTTATCTGCTACAGTTCAGCAGGCTGCAGAAGCGCCAAGGCAGCACTTCTTCATCTGCCCACACCATTTCTTACCCTGAACAAGGAACCTCAGGAAAGAATCAAAAGAGTTGGCTAAACTGCTGATCCAAATGACCTCAGGCGGGGCCACGTGCCTGTGGTGTCCAGCTCAGTACTACAGTCCCAGAGCAGGTGCTGGCTCTGTCAGCTGTGCGCAAGATTTGAAGAGGACCAGAATTTTATACTAGAAACCCAGCCCAATTTTTTCCTCCTTCTTTTCCTGCTATTCACATTATTCTATATAATATTTAGTATTGAGAGGCATGTATATTTTACAAATTTTAAAATGACAAGTGGATACTAAAATTGTTTCATGATCCTAGACTTAGGAGTAACACTGAAAAATGAAGAAATGAATTGAAGAAATGGAGACCAAGTTCACGCTGCCTCTGTGTGGACACATTTTCCTGTATACCATCTGTTCCCGGGTGCAGTTTCATCTAGCCATCAGATTTTCTCTTCCTCAGTACTGCAACTTGGTGCCATTCCAATTGAGGTGAAGTGCAAGGGTTCTCAAAATTTTTAAACAGGGGGCCAGTTCACTGTCCCTCAGACCATTGGAGGCTGTACTGCGGTCCCCAGGATGAGTCAGCTGCTAAGCAGGACAGGCAGCAGTGGCAAAAACACTTGGTGGGCCAGATAAATGTCCTTGGTGGGCTGCATGTGGCCCACGGGCTGTAGTTTGAGGATGCCTGGGAGGGTAGAAACCTTGATTTAAGTCCCATGCCCATCACATGGTTAGTGTGTCATTGAGCAAGTCATTTAACCTTTCTGAGTTTCATTTTTTTTTTTCTCAGTAATGAACTTGGCATAGTAATATCAACTTCAATGAGTAACTGTCAGCTGCACTAAGTACACTTGAAATAACTTCTCAACTATAAAGCATTTATGGGTTACACAATTTTAAAAATAGTCATCTTACAGTCATTTGTCAGTTTGGATTTAGCCATTGCTATTCTTGGAACTTGAGCTGGTGAATTTCATCTTTAGTTTTAGGAGAAAAGCTCTCCATTCTTCTAGAACTGCCTGCTCCTGGAGGGAAAATTAGCAAGTACCGTCATTCCTACCTGAAGCTCAAGTGGACTCAGACATTCTAAATTAAGTTTTGGATTTTCAGGAATTCCCTTAAGAAGCTGAATGGTTAAAAAAACCAAAAACAAAAATAACCTTCCTCTGTGTGTGTGTGTGTGTTTTCCTACTTATTGAGGGAAGACAAAAGAGAGAGAGAAGCTGGGGCTCTTACTCTGAGGAGTGGGATTTTGCATCTGTTTGAGTCTTTCCCTCTGGCTCTTCCTTTTCTAATAAACTCTGCACAGTTGGCTTCTATATCTTAATTAAGGCTTTTGCCATTTTGTTCATCTAGAAACACAATAGCATGTGTTTTTATGTGTATGCTTTTTCTTACCATCTAGTAATTAAAAATGAGGACAATATTGCTGAAAATGGCCGGGTAACCCTCCCCTTTCTTTGGGTATTCTTGTCTCATAATCTCAGGCGAGGCTACTGCATTTTTCACTGAGATTTTATAAGGCTATATTAAAATATTTGCAAAATAAATACCTGCTTACATCTGAGAATTCCTTCTAAGATGCTTTCTTGAAACAAATTAAACTCAACCAGAAAGCTGGTGTGACAGGAGGCAGAGCAGAGCCTAGGTATTGGCTGTCATAGTGATACCGGAATTTTGTCTTGTCTCCTGACTGGCTGGCCAAATCTGATACCGGACTTTCAGGTTCTTGGTCTCGTGATTTGAAGAATAAATCCGCAGACCACAGATCAGTGGCAAGACAGAATTTATTTACAGAAAAAGAATACAAAAACACTAAAGTTTTTTTAGGGTAGGGAGAGAAAACCTAAGTCGGGAAAGAAAAGCTCTCTCCATTTTTCTCTCTCCATCTCTCTCTGTTTAGCGCTATATGTAGGTGCATGGGTTCCTTCTGTATGAGGCCAGGAAATGAATGGATACAGTCTCTTCTGCTGGGGCAAGGTGAATGAATGTACTAATGAATGGACATAGTTCCTTCCACTGGGGCAAGGTGAATGAATGTACTAATGAATGGACATAGTTCCTTCCACTGGGGAAAGGTGAATAAATGTACTAATGAATTGACACAGTCTCTTCCTCTGGGGCAAAGTGAATGAATGTACTAATGAATGGACACAGTCCACTCACAGAACTGAGGCCTAGGAAACTTACATGAAATTGACCTAGGCATAGGAAATGAGGGTTCTGTATTTAGTCAGAAGTGTAAAGGGGAAGGAGACACCAAGGTGCGGGTGTCTCCCTAGCAGTTGTCCGTTCCTTTGGCTACTGGAGCCTCCCGTGGGGGAGGGAGGCTCCCCACCCCTTGCCTACGCTCCAGCCCTCTGGTTCCTCTGTTGGCTGTGGCTGCACCAACACCCCCAAGGCGGAGGCAGCAGGTCCTCCAGCCCAGCTCAGCTGAGCTTGCTGGGGCGCCACCTGTTCTGTATCAATAGCCCCCACCAGGGTCTGTGTGATGACTCAGGTGTTTTAACAACTGAGAGCAGGTGAACGCGGGACAGACCAGGGCAGGTGAGCCGAGCATGCCTGTGCACTGTGTCATGATTCCTGCTTCTGGTGATGTCTGTATTCAAAGGAATGTCTTAGTCATCAATGTTAGCCTTTCACTCTTTAAGTGATTTCTGGAGAATATAATTTATTTTTCACAATTCGAAGATGCTATCACCTGAATGTTTGTGTTCTCTCCAAATTTATGTGTTGATATCCAGAACCCCAAGGTGGAGGTGATTAGGTAATGGGGATGATGTCCTCATAAATGGAGTTAGTGGCTTTATAAAGGAGGCCGGAGAGAACTGTTGCCCCTTCCATCATGTGGGGATACAGCAAGAAGGTGCCATTGGTGAACCAGAGAGGGCCCTCACTAGACACCAAGTCTGCCAACACCTTGCCCCTGGATTTTCTATTCTCTAGAACCGTAAGAAATACATTTCTGTTGTTTATAAATTACCTAACATAAGGCATTTTGTTATAACAATCTGAACGGACTAAGAAAAAACAAGAGGAAAATTGTTTTACATTTCCTTCTGCTAACTGTGTTCAGGCAGAGCTGACTTCAGGTGGATATCGTATACCTATTGTTGAGGCTTTTTCCCTGAACCAAACGAAGCAAAAGAAAAAACCTTCAACTGAAAAACAAACAAACAAAAAAACCCCCCAAAACAAAAACCCAGCAAATTAAAAAAACCTAAAATAAAACAAACAAATGAACAACTGAGAAAGAAAAAATTGACAAGATGTCCTTTTTTACAAGGGTGTTTGTATTTTTATTGTTAGCAATTATAATGTTTTTAGTAAATTATTTGTTCTCTGTTAAAATACAATGGAAAGGGC
Organism: Galagoides demidoff; assembly: GCA_963574575.1. NCBI lineage: Eukaryota > Metazoa > Chordata > Mammalia > Primates > Galagidae > Galagoides > Galagoides demidoff. Next base: position 2,654 of record CAUYQV010029625.1, on the reverse strand, counting down.
TTATGTTTTGCAGTGAGATTTACCTGTATTGGATTCCCAGAACCATCTTGGAATATTGAGCAGTCTCTCAATCCACTCTGAGAGTTTCCTCAACTGTGAAAAGAGCTAATAGTTGCTGCATTGTAACACCTCCCTCAGATTGTTTTAAACATTAAATGAAATCTTGGGACAAGGGTGTCTAGTTGTACATCGAGCATATTAAACTCTCCATAATGAACAGTTGTTATGGATGCTAAAGGGAGGGATGCTTAGTTACTGTGACCTGGGTTAGTATACCAGATTTTTCCAAGAACAGTGCCCCTCTAAAGTCATTAGTATAAAAATTTTTCTTAGAGAATGAAAGACTTGTGCCTGAAATTACCCTCAAGAAGCCCCCAGTCAAACAGTCTGAGGCCACACCGATGTAAGAAGCAAGAGGTGAGCTTTATTTCAAGCCTGGGCTAGGACTCTCCAGCAAGACAGCCCCGAACCCAGGGTCCAGCAAGTTTTATAGGGTACAGAAAGCAAGAAGGGTGGGGTACAATTTTCATTGGTGGTCGGCACATGGGGAAGTACGGGGAGGCTCTTGATTAGCATAGGGGTATTTTGTAATTAATCATGAGGGGTGTGAGGTGGGGGTCTAGGGGTATGGGGCAAGAAGGGTGTGGGGTAACTAATCACGAGGGGTGTGAGGTGGGGGTCTGGGGTAGTATGGAGCAACAGGGTGGGGTGTCCTTCTGATTGGCTTTTTAGGGTGCTTGATTCTGGGGAAAAGCCTAGTTTTAAGGGAAGCTGAACTAAGATGGCGGTGGGGTCTTTAAAATGGCGGGGGTGAAATGGGGCAGTTCTATAATTAAGCAGGAGTATGGTGCTGGCCTGGCTCTCACAGACTTCTAAGACAAAGGGCACTTTTTATTTAATTTTTTTTGTGACAGGGTCTTATTACGTCACCCTCGGTAGAGTGCTGCAGCATCACAGCTCACAGTAGCCTCAAACTCTTCGGCTTAAGTGATTTCTCTTGCCTTAGCCTCCCAAGTAGCTGGGACTACAGGCTACCACATCACCCAGCTATTTTTTTTGTTGCAGTTGTCATTGTTGTTTAGCAGGCTTGGGCTAGGTTCAAACCTGCCAGTCTCGGTGTATGTGGCTGGCACCCTAGCCGCTGAGCTACAGGCATTGAGCCAAAGGCCACTTTTTAAGGGAAGTCTTATAAGATAAGCCACTGGTAGAGAATCCTTTGTCTCCCCCCAAATTTGATTTGATTTAGCCTGAGACAGATACTCAGGAAATCCCAGGCCAGGGAACTTCTAGCCACTAGAATTACTTGCATCTGAAGAAAAATGTACAAAAGAAAAGGGAAAAATTAGGAGAGAAGGAGGATCAGGGATGCCCATTTTTCTTGCTGATGTGGCATCTTTGTAAATCAACTCGGTATTTCTTTTCCTCCTAGACTTAAAATGTCCATATATTAATGCTGGTAGCAAAGGGGAGATGAAATCATTGTCGGCAGGAGTATAAGTCTAAAGGAGGTTAAGTCTTTGGTAGTGAATGCTCTATCTAGGTAGAGAAAAAAATGAGTTTTTGAATCTCAATAACTTTTATAAGTTTTAAGACTATAGGTTAATATTCAGCCAAGGACTGTGCCTGTACCTACTTATAATTTTTTAATAGTTAAGTTTTTCCTACTATAAATTCTCATAATTTTCCTGGGAAGGAAGGCTACTTGTAAATTGAATTTAAATATGTATCATTTATGTATATATATTTTACTACATTATTAATCTAGCTCTCCGTCAGATTTCTCAGTATTTCTTTTTCTCCACACAGATCATCGTAGGCCTCTGAGTTGCTGTATGCACTATTGTCCTGGAGAGTCCTCTCCGCTACCTTTGTAGTGCAGCTGATGTATGCATGACAAATAAATTCTTGCTATATTTAAGCTACTGAGATTTTGAGCTAGTTACTGCAGTATAATTTAATCCAGCAACATTAGCATACCTCTATATTTGTTTGAGTCAAGTTGAGAAAAATACTTAGTTCATTGTTAATGCAAGCTCAGGAGTGAATTGCATATTTATAAATATAACAGTATAGTGCTGTCAAGGAGTGTTATAACATATCCCCCTCACCTGGCTCTTGAAAATACACATGTGCTAGGGTATTATATATACATGCAGTTCATTCTGCGGGACAGTTCTTGGTAATCCTTGGGCTGACCCAGTTCTCTCCCATTTCTTACTTGTAGCTCTCAAGAATATCTGTAGGATGTGCTGGAAATGCAACATCCTGAACTGAGAAGGACCAGTCTGGAGCAGTCTGGGCCATGTTCCAGGGCCACCTAGGCACGGATGAGTCCATGCTGCCACCCAGGGTCATGTTGCCCCCGGGTGTACAGTCCAAGGTGGGCTGCTCACTGTGGTCCCTCAGCGGCAGGGCAAGTGGCCCATTGTAGATGAGATTCCATCTTCCCTGAGAAGTTTTCTTGAGCCTTGGGGGGCATTGACTTGCCCTGAATTCCAGGCTTCTGTTGCCTTTTGCTGTCTCTATGTCACTAATAAACCCTTTTTATGCAGTGTGGTGTGTAAAAGTTCTGTTTTACTGGTCTTAGGCAAGTAGTCCAAGTGCAGACCAGATTGAGTGGGCTGAAGTGGCGGGCACAGTGAACCTGCTTCATG